>CABHPR010141045.1:15841-32908 GCA_902168415.1 Peromyscus melanophrys | reverse complement strand
GCCGCGGGGTCCTGACAGCGGCGGGGACGCGGCGGCGCGGGAGCCCGAGCTCGGGTGGCAGCTGAGCCCGCGGTGCGCCTGTCGCCGCGGCCGCGATCGCGGGAAGTTCGGCCGCTGGAAGGACGACCTGGACCCCAGCCGGGTTGCCTGCGGCTGCCCGGGGCCGAGCTCCTCACCTGCCCTCCGCCCACCCGCGGGGCCCCCAGCAGCCAAATCTCCCAGCACTCGGGGGAGCCAGGGAGTGCTTGCCCTCTCCACCGTCCCGAAGACACCCGCATGTCTCCGGACACCTGAACACTCAGGTCTTCCCGAGGAGCCTCCCCGTGGGGAGGAGAGCACTGTCCCTTGAACCCCGCAGATCCACGCGGGCCCTCCCGGGTCTGGTCCCCCTCCTTTTCCTCTGGGGGAGGAGGATGGGTTTGCAAGCGCTCTCCCCGAGGATGCCCCTGTGGTTAGTGGTCTCGGGTATTGTTTTTTCCCGGGAGCTGTGGGTCTGCACTAGCCTCGATTATGATTACACTTTTGATGGGAATGAAGAGGACAAAACGGAGCCTATAGATTACAAGGACCCGTGCAAAGCCGGTAAGTGACTGTCTTAACTTGGGACGGTGGCGCGCCGCTGGGGACCAAGGTGCTGGACTCTCCTTCTGGAAGCAGTGGGAGCTCACCTGTTTCCTTCTCTCCCTCCCCAGCCCCTCCGCTGCTCCTCCCCTCTCCCACCTCCTTTTTCCTTCCCCTCTCCACCCTGCGCGGCCCAAGTTCCCTGGAGTTCTGTGCTAGTCGGCTCAGATGCCAAGCACTCCTTTAAGGCAAACGTCCCGTTCCCGGAGTTTCAGATCCCTCCCCCACCCACTGTGAAATTAAACAAGTCATAAACACAGCTGGCTTCTGTGGGTTTTAAATGCCAACACGCAGCGGGTTCAATGCATCAGGAGGGGACAAGACCTCCTCTGTTCCAGGACGCGGTTGCCCAGCGTCTGTTCAAGACCAAGTGGGCAGAGTTTTCCAAAAGGTGGGTGGGGATGGCATCGTTACCTCTGGACATCTTCACTCTTTGTTTTACCAGGAGTTTTAAGTGTGACTTTCAGGTCAGAAAGGTGTTGTGACAACCTTAGAAGAACTCAGTTCTCGATAAGATTCCAGTTATTTGTTTTTCCAATTTTAAAACAAATCTAAAAATATTTATACCAAGTTGCTATCCCATTCAAGTTTGTATCTTCCTTCCTGAAAACACGATCAGGACAGCGTGGGATTGATTGACACTGTCTGAAGCCTAGGGCTCTCCCCGCGGGGTCCAGGAACACCCTCTCTTCCACTTGCCCAGTGCCACCAGGCATCTTCTGTCTGGCCTGTGGTGGGAGCCCCACGCAGGACGGCAGGAGGTTCTTAGGGGTCATGTGAGCTCAGTGCCCCAGGTCGCTCAACACTGGCTGAAACACCAGTCAAGGTCTGGAGATTCCCTAGCCTAGGTTCTGTAGGATTGTGGCGGAGGCAATCTCAGTTCAGCATGGACTCATGAATAACTTTGGGAAGGTTACTGTAACAGGCCAAAGTAGCAGTGTCCTTGGGAAATTGAAGGCAAGTCTGTCCCAGGTCAAGAGGTGTGGCCTCCACACAGAGAAAGGGTGGGCCAGATAGCGAATAGACCTAAGTGTATCCAGATTCTAAGAATGATTGGTAGGTCTGTGGTTGGATTTTCTTCCTTTCCATAGGTAAGTAAACCCAAGTCAACCCTTCTTGGTCCTGAAGGAGACCTGTGCACAAGTGAAGGAAAATGCTGGAAATTCTTACCTATGACGACACACTGCCTTGTCGGGCTCGCAAGTTGTCAGATCTTTCATGATGAACATTTTATGCACATTCAGGGGATATGTTTCTTGAGCTCAGAATTCTGATTACGTTCCGTGTTAATAAATTCGCTCTTGGTGCCATTAACACTGGTTCCCCATATTCCTGGGACTTGATGGTTTGGTTCAGGAAATTCTTCTGCTATAGTGGTGACTAGACGCTGAACAGCTTCCCAAATGTAACTTTTGGTAGGTAGAGTGTTTGTTGTAATGCTGCACCTTGGAAAGTGTGCGTTTCTTGCTTGTCTTTAGGTATGGGCGAGATCCAAAAATATTGTAAGAGAATTGTCTATTGTGATGCTCTTTTGTGTGAAAGATTCACCAGCTACCTAGGTGAGATGTCTGTACTATGTGCTCCAGCACACCTTAAGCATGGGTGTTTATTATTCTTTGCAAATAAACACAGAAAGGGAGGGAAAAAGACAACTTGAGCAATATTGACTTTTCATTTCCCCTTCACTATAGCATTATTTTTGAATATGAATTTTGGAATTAAAACAGAAAATAATAACAGAATTATTATTGCTCTTCTTTTTTTTGTTTTAACCTATCTTGGACTGTGTATCTGTTAGTGTGTGCGTCTGTTTGCATATGTTGAGAAAGAAAGAATGGCCAGTGTAGAAGGCAAAGAAGTCTGAACTGAGTCTGGGGGCTCTTTTCAAGTGTTCTCTCCCACCTTTAACACACTGAGATGAAAGGGTTTAATTGATCACTCTGCTAGAGAGTGATAAAACTCGTCTCTTTTATTAGCACTGTGTAAGACAAACAAAAGTTAAAATAACCAGAGAAAACATGACCATGACTCAAGCGAGAGTCAAGAGAAGATTGCTGAAATAAAAGAGATGCAGACCAGTTGGGAAAGATAACCAAAGTCAAGAGAGGCTCTTTCCAGGTCCAGAGCACATTTGCTCTGTCTTCATGGAGTGGATTCCAGGGCCTGGTCCAGGACTGAGAATCAAGTCCTTTCTGAAGGTCACTGTCAGGTGTCCTGACATTCCTTACATCATGCAGTGACCTGATGGTACAGTGACAAACAGCATTAAGGGTTGAAACTTGGCTGAGTGCACGGTTCCCGCTGGGTCACAACATCCCAGTGTGCTGGAGTTTGTTAATCTTCCCCCTACACAGACAGGAAAACAGAGACTGAAAGACGTAAAATGCCTTTCTCATATCACCCTGGAACTCCATCCCAGCTGCCTTTTCACCTTTCCTTTCTGAGGCTTTCTTTGAGACACAAACCAACAAACAACAGTCATAAAGCGCAGAAATGGGCCCAGGCTTTCCTGTCATCCTGATTGGTGCAGAGGAAAGGACTTTCATATCACATGTGGGTGACATGGCCGATAGTTTAATTTCATTTATTTTAAATCCGCATCCTGGAAGTCAGAGGTCATAAGCAGTTTAAATATTTATCACAAAGATGTATTACCAGATCCACTCTTAGGAATCTAGTACATTCTCAACACAAGACTGTTCAGAGTCTCATTTGTAAAATTCTATTTCAAATAAGATAAAAACATAGTACCCAAGGGAAAATATTCTCACTCATAATTTGTTAAAAATCATTCCATTCTTAATGCATTCATGAAGTTGAATGCAATTGTTTACCTATAGGAGTTCTGATTTCAAGACTGGAAAGACTATAGGAGAGACAGGAAGTTTGTAATCATTTGGTTGAATTGATTGAGACATTTCTGGTATAAATGAAAATATGTGGTTTAGTGTACCATGACTTCAAGTATACTCACCGGACAGATAGAACAACATGACCTCCTCACTGCACTATACTGGTAGGTCATCTGCTCACCTTAATGTGCAGTGAGGTTGCTCTCACCCTCTGGAGTGTAAAAGGGTCTGCTGAGATACAAGGGAGCCTGAGGCTATGAGAGCTTGTCTTAAAGCAGGGGATGACGAGTCTCTGTGTCTCCTTTCATAGAGCTGCTCCAGTAAGTGTTAACCTGAGGACTGACATCTGTGAAGTGTCTGGGAAAATTCAATCTACAAGCTTATCTGCCAGAGTTGTGTAGAAATGATTTGTAGAAGCAGAGACCGATGAAATAATTGGCCTAAGACACCTCCCTCCCTTCTCCTCTTCCTTCTGTTCATTTCTTTATGCTTGAGAAGGTATTAAGGATGTTCAGGCAACTGGAAATATGGAGATTGACTAAATTGTGTTTGGAATGATGAGTAAAAACTTAGAGGATTGACGGATGAAGCCCAGTGTTTGGCATTAAGTTCTTCCTGCCCTTACAAGTGAGCTTTGTGTGATACAGTTTTCTACCTTGAAATTCATGAGTAGCTGGTTCTCTTTCTTAAAGGTCAGTGAGGTAAGAGGTCGAGCTCGCCCTTTGAGAAGCATCTGCAAGCTCCATCAGGAAAAAATAAGCTTTGGCCTCCCAAGGAACCCTTTCTGCTTTTCCTCAGGACCAGGGTCCTAGTTTCCATGTACACTAGGTCTTGGGGAAACTTTCATAAGTTTATAATTTCTAATTTCTAGGCAAGTTGTTTTTGTTGTTCTTGGTGTTGTGTTTTCTGGCTGGACTGGCATCCTCTTAGGTACAACATTTCAGAACTTGCTCAGTTCCACATCTACTTTATTCCATCACAATTTGAAATATCCAAACATTTACCCTGAAGTCGGCGCCTCTCTAGACTGCCAAGCTCTCTCATTTGAAACCCACTTCCAGGGGCTGCTGCCTTAGCCAGTCTCTTCTGTCTTAGCTTTCATGGCTCAGATCTTGAAAATACATTTTTTTTCCTCTTCTGGCCTCTGGTGCCAGCCAACACAGAAATGGCCAAAATAAGGTTCGCAAGACAGCTGGATACAGCATTATGTTCTGGATATTTGGATTCTATTCTTCATTTGCTGTGAGCACTTATTTTACTCTTGTCTGGAGGGCCAGTGGATGCTCTGGTTCACAAGTAGCAGTTACTGGCAATATGTATGGGAAAGATAAATTATTTCTTCTTCAATGTATTTTCTTAGACCAGGTCATTTTTTTTAAAGCCTAATTTCCCCTTTCCATCTCCCCTCTGCTCCCCTCCCCTTCCCTCCCCTCCCCTCCCCTCCCTCCCCTCCCTTCCCTCCCCTCCCCTCCCCTCCTCTCCCGTGCCCTCTCCTTCCCTTCCTTTCCCCCTTCCCTTCTTTCCCTACCCATTCCTTGTTGGTAGGGTGTCCTGAACTCTTCACATTCTTGTCTCCATACAGTGTGATTGGAAATTTCCAAATTCACCTGGACAGTTTTGGTTCTGTGCTGTCGGCTTCCCTAAATATTGAGGATTTTAACTGCTTGTCTTAGGTGAAGTTTGAGAATATTTCTCCGTTTCTGTGAGTTGTCTCTTCACTTGGTTGTTTCTTCCTTACAGTTAGGGGTCTTTCTAGTTTCATATAATCTCACTTGTCTACTTTTTCCTTCGTTGCCTGCATCTTTACGTCCTTGACCAAAATAATCCTTGCTTGGATCAATGGTACAAAATGGCTTCTTTGTTCTTCTAGTAGCTTTACAGTTTGGGGACTTTATGTTGATGTTTTTAATCCCCTTTAGGTTGATTTTCCGAAATATGCAGGTTCAATTTATTCTTCATGTAGACATAGCTTTCCTAATACTGTTTATGGAAACATGTCTTTTGATTGGTATAAGGTACATGTCTGATATCTCAGCACCTGCTGGTTGGGGTAAAGGGGTCAGGAGATAAAGGTGTTCCTTGGTTACACAGTGTACACAGTAAGTGAGGGCCCAGCTTAGGCTTGTCTCTAAGACAACTGATATACAAATTGATATGTATAAAAACAACTATTGCCCCCATAATGGCTCACTTTTCTATGACAATCTAATGTGTGTTTTGGGAGCTTCTGTTGAATGTCATTTGGCTCCAAAAGCACAAGACAATTTCTGGTCCCTCTGTCTTGTTCTCTTGCTCTGTATGTCTATTTTTTTTTTATGCCAGTGCCATGCTGGACTAAGTATTAGAGCTTTGTGGTACATTCTGGAATGAGGTAGTGTGATGCTTCCAGCTGTTCTCTTTGCTGAAGACTGAGTTGGCTAGGCTAGGTCTTTTGTGGCTTTCTACAAAAGTTGAAGAATTATTTATTTATTTCAGTGAAGTAAGACATGAATATTTTGATTTAATTGTGTAAATCTGTTTGGGTAATGTGTATATTTTAGCAATATCCTTGCAACTTTCAATTTATTTGTATCCTTTCAATTTCCCTCATTAGTTTGTTGTTGTTGTGTGTGTATGTGTGTGTTTGTGTGTGTATGGGTACACTGCCTATTGGCTGCATGTAAATCTATGCACCATATGTCTGCCTGTTGTCTGAAAAGGCCAGTAGAGGGTGATAGAAACTCTGAAAGTAGAGTTACAAATGGTTGCGAACCTTCAAGCAGGCGTTGGGAATCAAACCCAAGTTCTCTGAAGAAGCAGCAAGTACTCTTAACCACTAAGCCATTTCTTCAGGCTTCCTTCTTCATCAGTGATTTTATAGTTTATTACAGACATCTTCCATCTCTCCCCTATCCCTAGCTATTTCTTGTGATGTTTCATGGGCTTTTTATGTTTTGTTCAAGGAGGGACATATTTAGCCCTACTATCCACATTTAGAATTCCTCTTAAATGTAGCTCAGAGCGTGTAAGAGCTTAGGAAACACTTCTTGAAAAAAACGATATGTATAAAAACAACTCTTGCTCCCATAATGGCTCACTTTTCTATGACATTCTAATATGAACGCAATTTCTTCTGTTGGAACCAAGTCTTCCTCCCTTATTGTGCAGGTATGAACCCTACTTTTGAGTGTCTCAGCAAACATGACTTATGTAAATGTGAAATTCACAACTAACAGTTACAGAAAATGTCCTATTGGCCTGTTGGTCCCCATGACACTGAAGTGGAGACTGGAATCTAGAACTGATGATTAACCATTATCCGTTTAGTGTATTATCTGCTGTTTTAATAGTGCCTTAGTCCTTCTGCTAAAATGATTTAAACGAGGACCTTCCATAAACATTCTTAGGAAATGGCAGAAAACATAGATGGAGATCCATTAAAACGAGGCATGAGGTCAAAAGTCCCTCCAGACAAAAAACGAGGCATTCTGGTTGCTCACATGACCAGAGGGATTCCAGGGGATGCAAGATTTCATTTTCTGGGAGATATTTGAAGTCACTTATAATTCTTTCTTATTCCAACATTGGGAATAGATTGTGGAATTATCAACATTTGATGAGGGAGAATCTTCTCTTCAGGTCTAGATACAGCAGAACTATTTAGTTATAGGGTGTAAGTAGTTAATCTCCTTTAGTTTCCTATTCAATAATATCTTTGAGAGAAAAAAATATTTAAAAATTTCTTTCTAGCCTCAATGGTATGACATGAATTTTGCAGAATGATATGCTTTTCCAGAATGCCAGAAGGGCTCTCTTGTTTATTTATTTAGTTCTGTCCATTTTCAGTCCTGGAGACGTGGTATTGACTATTGGATTTTGAGGCATCTGGGCCTAATGGATTGCTTGTTTCTCTGGCTTCTTACAAAATGTGTGCTTGTCCTATCAGGTCACTTTAAGAAGCTCAGTTAGATATTTGTATTCAGAAGCACTGTAAATTGGGTGCTAATTGAAATCCAGAAAGTGAACCTAGGCGGTGTTTGTTCTACTCAGCCTTTTCTCTCGCAATTTACATTTGTAGTTTCAGCTAAATATTTGCTGTCAATCACACTTAAAAAATTCCTTGAATGCTAGTAATGAGGTCAAAAGTCCCTCCAGACAAAATCTAATGGTGTGTGCCCCCACAATGTACAAAGTATTTAACTCAGATTTAAAAAAAAAGACTCTAACGTGTTTTAACACTTTGGTATTTTACCAATGAGTGGAGTCATCATGGAGCCTGAGATAAAAAAGTGTATGTATTTACTATCAGAGTTTGGTATCTGCTGTGCTGCTGAGGTTTCTGTGGATGACGTTTAGTTGGTGTGATGGGGGAGGCGGAGGCGGAGGACAACAGGGTGTAACGGTTTGCTCATTCCTTGCATTTCTCATCGATGTTGAGCTGTCAGCGTGTGGACCGTGCACCACAGAGTCACCTCTGGTGGCTACTGGCCTGCTTGTTCCTATCAGTGTTCTTTGAACTCCTTCTTTGGCTTTGACTGGATGTGAAGTGTTTATTGGGATAATGGCTGGTTCCTGTGCTGTGCCGGGAGCCTCTGTGGCATCAGGTCAGTTGACTGACTACCCTGGATAGATGGAATTCTGTTCCTCTTCCCCAACATGTTTTGAGATGGCAAATGCTTAGCAGTTGAGGGTATATGTATTTGTGTGTGTGTTTTCTAGTAAGTATTGTATCGTAAGACAGGTGTATGTGGCCATATGTACTTACATGAATATAATGTTGTATATGTATATATACACTATTTCAGTAAGTAGCAGAATTCATATAACAGTAGTCACATAAGATGATATTATCTAGTGAGGTCATAGCAACCTCAAGTCTCTACATAATGTCATGCAACAGCCATATTGCTTGAGGACACACTTGTCAAATGTGTCTCTTGTGGGGCAGCATATGACATACTTTGTGGCACAGAGATTAAAACCTTTAAGATGCCTCCAGTGAGGAACATCGAACAAATGGAAAATAGCCAAATGAGTAGAAGTCAGGTAACTCTGTATGTGTCGCCATGACACATACCACAATAACATCTTCACACTGAAGAATTCCAAATAAAACAATCCTCAAAGTCTAGCCAGATGGGGTGGCACACACACACCTAATCCCAGAAGATAGGAGACAGGATAAGGACCATCTCTGTGAGTCCAAGGCCATCTTGGTCGACGACATTGTGAATTGCAGGTCACCCAAGGCTACACAGTAAGACTTGGTCTTAAAAACAAAAACAAAACAAAAAAAACGTCTGGAGTCCCCTGTCTTTGTGGAAGAAGTCCCCATCAATCACATGAACATCATAATCTCTTATGGATGTGTGAGGAAACTAAGAACCAGGGAAGGTTCGCTGGTGGCCTGGCCTATCACAGGGGTAGTGATAAGAAATGAGCCCGGGTTTCCGCATTTCAGATGCCTTCCCTTCCTTTTGTCTGGCTCCATACTCTGGAACTACAGTCAATGCAATCATCACAAGACTGTCAGTTGAGGAGCGGCGACTCTACCACAGGGGTCCATCTGTTGTGATTTGTTAGCACAAGGTTGCATCTTTTCCTCAGTGTTTTTGAACTTTCAAGGCCTTACACTCTACGGTCAGAATAAGACCAACACTTTACACTTCAGTGAAGTAACATTGAAGGCCCTAGCTCTTTTGAGGGAATATTCTCTGTGTGTGAGAAGCTGGAAATGGAATACCTCCATCACGTATAAAACAACTAAACACACCTATGACTAGCCTCTGTAGAGTTAAATATTTGAGTGTTTGGGAGTGTGGGGGAAGACACTGTTGTGTTTTTCTCACCTATGTTTAAATTGTAAAGGTAACTTGGTGGTGGAGCCTTTGTCCAGCATGGACAAAGTCCTTGGGTTTAATCCCCAGCACTGTACACATACACAAATGCAAAATTTAACATTTTTTATAATACGTTGTGGCGGCAGGTTTACTGTGTGTGAAGTCAGTTTGAAGGGGTTTGGGCAGAGTTCGGTCACTAGTGTCCAGCTGCTGCTCATGCAGATGCAGGTGCTGATAAAATTTCTCATTGCTTCACAGTTGAGATTTTTCACTGAATGTCAATTGAACTCACGATTGTGAATCCTTAATGGGTGTGAAGAGTATTCTTTCAGATGCTAGCCATTCATGAAAATGATTCATCCTATTTATTATATATATACCGATGGTGTGTGAGTTTCTTTGAAGAAATGAATAAGCTGTGTAAAGATTTTTTTTTAAAAGTCATCTTTTTCCACCCTGATATCTAAAAGACCTAAGATTTCATGGTTGTAAACTTTAAGGAATAGTAAGGCCAGGTAAACTGCTTGGAATTCTAGTCCAGTGTCTGAGGAATTTGATGTAAATCTTGAGTATTATGATGATGGTAATTTCTTCAAAGAAATTACATATTACTTTTACCAAATTATCATGTTTTCTAGAAAGGAAAATTCCTATTTCTCTTTGTTTTAGTAAGGAAATGGTTTAGGACAAAATCTAGTAAACCAACAACAACAACAACAAAAACAGACTGTTCGCTGTCGCATTCCTTTGAAACCCCAAACCGGCAGGCACTTGTCCTTATAGGTAATTGCTTCAGTCCAGAAGAACAAATTGTATATATGTGGGCCTGAGTGAATGTGGCCAACAGGCAGTCAGTTGCCAGGGTTAGAATAGGAAGAGTGGGAATAATGAACCAGATTGGGAGGTTGTGTTGCTTTACATATATGTTTGGAATGGCATCCGTGGGCAGTCAGCTGGTTGAAGTAGTCACCAGGAGTCAACACAGTGAAAAATGTTGACTATTGAGAGCACTTTCATGGAATTCTAGGATTAAAACATCCACAGTGGTTGCGAATCTTTAGCAGAGAGTATGAAATTCAGAGCAAAACAATGTAAACTTCAAATACAAACAAAACTTTAATTTCAAAAACAAACATTCTGTTGTATACTTTTCTTTTGGAATAGCACAGATATCTAAGCATTTAAATATGACTTACACTACACCACACTGTGACAGACAAGAATTCCATCTAGAACTCTGGACAACCACATTGTCTGATCCCCCTTCTCTTCTTTCTCTTATTATATGTAAATACTTTGTGTGAATTTGATTGGGTTTCAAAATTATTTTTCAGGGTTTCAGAAACAGAATAACAATTTATTAAGAACTAGGAGGTTGGTGCAATGGATCACAGGTAAAGGCACTTGATTCCAAGCCTGATGTCTTAGTCAATGTTCTATTACTATGAAGAAACACTGTAAATACAGCAACTCTTATAAAGAAAAGCATTTAATTGGGGCTGACTTACAGTTTCAGAGGACTAGTCCATTGTCATCATGGCAGGAATTATTATGACACACAGGCAGACATGGTGCTGAAGAAGTGGTAGTGGAGAGTTCTACCTCAGGAGCTGCAGGCGGTAGGAAGCAAAAGACTCTGGTCTTGGAATGGGCTTTCTGATATCCCCCCACCCCCATGACACACATCCTCCAACAAGGCCACACCCCCTATTTCTTTCAGATAGTGTCACTCCCTGGTGACCTCCATACCTATGGGGGCCATTCTCATCCAAACCACTACCCCGATGACTTGAGTTTAACCCCCAGAGCCCACATAGTGGAAGGAGAAAACTGACTACAGAGAGTTGTTCTCTGACATATACAGGGGTGAGAGAGAGAGAGAGAGAGAGAGAGAGAGAGAGAGAGAGAGAGAGAGAGAAGAGAAGATGGGCTTTAGAATTAGACACAAATGTACTCCAATACCGAACCTTCTATAGTCACTATGATTTTTGCAATTTGGTTATCAACTCTGTTATGCTTAATTTCTGATATACAAAAATGGAGATGATATGAGCATCATAATGTTATTATGAGAATTAAATACATGTGAAGTGTATGTTACTTTGCCTGGAACTTACTGCTGTGTTACTTTTGTGCATAGCAGTGTAAGTACATAGGACACAGAATATTTTAAATCACAAGTACTTATTTTTACAAAGATGATCTTTATAAAAACATTTGAGAGATAAAGATCTTTCCTTGTCTTGCTGTGTAAGAAAATATATTCATTCCTAAGTAGTCTAAACCTTGCTTCTTGAGAAGTTAAATCCCTTACCCCCAAAGATGTTTTTGTTTGGAAAGGTGTGAGAGGAAACCGATGCCAACATACATGCTCCCGAGTCTCATCAAGATATATTGGCAACGTTCGATTAACACTGACTAGTACATGAACAGAATCTTGGCTACATAGTCTCCCAGTAGTTTCTGGTTTGGATTTTATTTGCCATCTGGATTGACTTGAACTTAAATATTCACGATCCTATGTTTACCAAGAGCTAAGTTTGAGCACATGGGTCTCAGCTGAAAATGTTCATTAATTCATTCGACATTTACTGAATATTTACCATGAATAAAGCATGGCACAGAAACATGAAGTAAAATGGAATCCTGGGGTCCTCACTTTACCTGGTGTGTGTGTGTGTGTGTGTGTGTGTGTGTGTGTGTGTGTGTGTGTGTGCGTGCGTGTGCGTGCGTGTGTGTGTGCGCGCGCGTGCGCGCGTATGTGATGTCTGTGCTTGTATGTGTTGTGTGTTTGTGCATGTGTGGTTGTGTGTGGTGTCTGTGTCTGTGTGTCTTTGTGCATGCATGTGTGTGGAGGCCAGGGTTCAACATCATCAGATGTTTTCCTCAGTCACTTCTCCATGTCTCCATCTTCGTTTTTCAGACATGGTCTCTCACTGAACCTGGATTTCAGTGAGTGGCTAGATTGGCTGGCTATCAAGTCCTAGAAATCCTCCTGCCTCCATATCTCTGTGCTAGGATTACCAGAACATGCCCAGAGCTTTGCCTGCTTTAATGTAGGGACTAAGGCCTGAACTCTGTTCCTCATGCTTTCATAGGAAGTGCTTTACCAACTGAGTCAGCTCTCCAACCTCCTCACTTTCTTTTTTGCAAATAGATAATAGTTTATTTACATGGTTATATACACACTAATAGCATGATTGCAATCTAACTTTAGCTTGAGTATATAATATTGACATAATCGTATGCTCAAGTTATTTCAATTTAGAATTTAAAACAGGATACTATCAAAAATTATGACATCCAGATCTTGTACATTTTGGGAGGATTTGTTTTTTGTTTACTTAAGATATATGAAGAATAGGGCTCTGACAGGAGTACTTCCTGTACGTACCCTGTGGACTTTGATACTTGGCAATAGATGGGATGTAACTAGTAATTACTTATGGAATTATTTGGGGATAGTCCCTATTAGCCAATCTTGATTTCTATTACTTTATCTTAAACAACTTGATTTTGTGATTTCACCTTGTCACCCCCCCCCCCGTATTATGGAATAGATAAAGCATATTTCTGTATTCTAGACTGTGTTCTTATTATGTAGATTGAAAGGCACATGGCTCACATTTTCTTTGTTTACAAATGAGAAAGGCAGAAACGTGATAAAAATAAATTAAATGAAAGACTGTGTTTGATTTGTAACTGTTCTACTGTGACTTTGCAAAGTAAATGTAATTGTCGCTTTCTTTGGGTAAACTCATCTGGATTGTGATTTAGTAACCAACAAACAAACTGGCCTGGTTATCCAGGAATGTGGATGTGAGGACTGGCTGTGCTGCTGGACCCATGTGCCATGCAGGGGATCCCTCTTGGTTTTGCTGGTCTTGGTTTCCAAGGTATAGAAATGTCTAAGACCATTTGAGCCCCAATGCTTCCTGAATTCCAATGTCCTTAACATTGTGAACAGCTTCTTTGTAATGGTATCAGAAAGCTGCAAAATTGGATGGATCCTGTCAATTGAACAGAAAGAAAGGGATGCCACTTCTGATTCACTGTTGGTGGGGCCCCTGGTTCAATGTTCCAGCCTACCTGTGGTGACCACCAGGCTGCTGTGGCCATAGACCCTGCAGGTTCCTCTCTTTGTCAGACAGTAGTCTTGTAAGCCAGGCATGGTGGCACACACCATTAAACCCAGTACTCAGGAGGCAGAGGTAGGTAGAGCTTTGTGAGTTTGAAGCCACTTTGGTCTATTAAGCTGGATCCAGGCTAGCTAGAGCTTTATGATAAGACACTATATCACAAAAATGGTAGCCTTGAAAATAACTTGTGCCTAATTTTCCATTCTCCTTTTCAAATCCATCAATAAGTGCTTACCTGCCCAAAGAACAGCAAGGAATTGTGGGTATAACCAGCCATTTTTCTAAAAGGGTTGATGCCATGTGACCATCAGGCTGGAAGCACTAGGTATCGTGTGGGAGACACGTGGACAAATTCTAGTGGATTTGTTTTTCATGGGAAGGATGGTTTGAATATCAAGTGAGTACAGTATGGCCAGAAGAAAGTAAAACTCCAGCGTTCTCAATTTAATGTCAGTTCTCATAACCGAGTGATTAAGAGGTATGGGTAAAGAAACTAAGAAAGTTTTGCTGCCTTAAAGCATTTTACAAACTATGGAACATACTAAAATATTTATTATTGCTTTTGTTTTTCAGACAGAGTCTAATGTAGCCCTGGCTGACCTGAATTTACTGTGTAGCTAAGAAGCCTGATAGAAATTAGCAGCAGGCATGTAGGTAGTGTAATTTAATATAAAGAGCACTAGGTATCGTGTGGGAGACACGTGGACAAATCATAGCTCTCGGTGTTAAATTATGTTAACTTGATCTACTTACAAATGCTTTTGAACTTCAGCCCCTTCAGTTGTAACACAGAGATAGTAATATCTAGTTCATAAAACAGGTATGGATTAAATACACAAGGTCTATGTAAGCTGATAGGCTGTGTGATGTAAAAGAACATAAACAATATAGTGTGCCTGATATGTTTCAGGAATGTGTTTGGTGGATTCAAAACAATTCCATGCCCTTCCTGCAGGGATTTCATTACGTACCTGGGGAATGGGACACTAAACTCTTCAATCGTAAATATCAAAATGTAATAAGCAAAATATTGTGTTAGTACTAAAGACAGAATTCTCTACATCTGTTATAAAGAAGCCTTCTCATGAAGGGTGACATTCGAGCTGGATCTTGACGTTGTGCAGTTTTTTTTTTTTTCCTGGTAAAAAGGTGGAGCAATAATTTAGAGCCAAATAACTGAGATAAAAGCTGGAGCTGTGAAAGTTCATGACTTTTATGAAAGTACGGGAAGTGGGAATTAGTTCAATGTGAATGGAACAGAGGGTGTGTAAAAGTTTATGCTTTGGCAAGAAATCATTCCGGATGATACGGTGTCAAGGATCCTGAACACCCAGACTTTGAACTTGATCCTGTTTGTAGTGGGAAGGGGGCTTACTGAGGATTGAAAGCAGACTACTGGCTTGATTGCAGTCATATCAAGATACGCGAGCATGTAAATGGTCTTGTGCAGTAGGTGAAGGCCAAGTGGAAATAGCAGGGCTGCAGGCTGAGTGAAAGAGCAGGGATGCACTAATGCAAGCTGGCCCTGGGGAGTGCTGAGAGTCAGAGAAGAGGAAGTGTGGATTTAAGAGGTCAGAGACGTCATAGAGGATGAGAGTGTGAAGACCAAAAGATCTGGGCTCCGGGCCTGTCTCAGTTGGAAAAGCTCTCGCAAGCCTGAAGACCTGGGTTCTATTGCCAGTATTCACACGCAAAGCAGTGTGATGATGCACCCTTATAATCCCAATGCTGGGAGAGCAGGGACAGGCAGATGCCTGCGGGTCAATGGAAAGCCAGCCAACCCTAATGTGCTTTCCATACACACATGCACACATACTCATACACATGCACACGCATACACACACATAAATGTACCCATACATACTCAGAAAAGAGAAAGAAAGGAAGAAGGAAAGAAATGGATCTGCGGAAGATAAGCAGAGTAAGAAACAATATAAAAATCAAGGTTGTGTTTTGAAAACAAATAAATTTGGTTTTAAGATTCCTCTGACTTGCACACAGTTCTTCATAGCTGTTTTTGCTTGGTCTCTCTGTGTTCAGTACTGTATTGGATATATATGGAGTTCTGTATTCCATATTAACACTGAGAGAATCTTGAAAGGTTTTTATATTTGACTGGAGTCACATTATTATGGGTTAATTTAGGAATAGTTATTTTTAAGATAATCTTTTAATACATGAGTATTGTACATAATTAGTATTTGTTCATGCCTTCTTTAATACTATTTAATAAGTTTTAAGGGGCTGAGGAGCTGGTTCAGTTGATAAAGTACCTTCTGTACAAGCTGCATTTGGATGCCCAACGCTCCCAGGAGTCAGTAGAGTGGGGCAGTCTGGAAGTGGAGACAGCAGGGGCCCCAAAGTTCATTGGCTAGCTGGCTTCCTCAAGTAAGTAAGGTTCAAGTTCATTGAGAAAGAGCTAGTCTCTAAAAAGAAGGCTGCCAGGAACTGAGGAAGACATCTGAAGTTGATCACTGGCCTCCACACATAGGTACATAGACATGCTTTGGTACCTTTACATACATGTTAACAAAACACACGAACACACAAATAATCCTTATACACATTTTTAAAAAGTAGTTTAACTATTACATTTGTAAGTTTTGATAGATTTATTAACACATTTTCTATTTTATGTTATAGCTCCCTTTTTTCACTTTTAAACTATTTATCGAAGCTATGTAGAAACATACTTGATTTTATTTAATATTTATTTTATTTTTAACTATGTGTATACACATGTGTCTGTGTAGGACTGTGGGGACACGTGAGTGCAGGTACATACAGCGTTCAGAAGAAAGAGTTGAATCCCCCAGAGCTGAAGTTACAGATGGTTGTGAGCTGCCCAAGGTGGGTGCTGGAAGCTAAACTTGGTTCTTCTGGAAGAGTGCCAAGTTCTTTTAACCGCTGATCCATCTCTGTCTCTCTGCCTGAACTGTATTTTATGTTCTTTTACTACTTTGCTCTTCTTTCAGATCTCTAGCAGTCTCTTATGAACTAAATTCAATTTTTCCTCTGGCTTATTTTTAGTTTTTCTTTTTTTACTGTTATTTGTTTGTTTTGCATTTTGAGACGGAGCCTCCTTTAGCCCAGGCTGGCCCTGTTCTCTCCGTGTATCTGAGGAAGGTCTTGAATTCAGACTCTACTGCCTCTACTTCCCAGGTACTTGGGTTAGAGGTATGCTCCCAGCTCCTCTCATTAATTTTAATGATTTGTCCTTATACATCTCACATATGAAATCAGGTTGTTGCAAATGAGCGCACAGTCCTGCTTCTTCCTTTGTGTCCTCCGATCTTTCAGTTGATTAACTTTCCTTGCTGTGCTGGCATTCTCCTGGTGTTGTATGAAAGTGACTCTAGCTTGCCCTGTTCTCAACTTTAAAGAGGAGCTTTCAGTTATTTATCAGATATCACATACTGTGTTTTTTAAACGACAGACACTGTTTATCAGATTAAAGAATACTGCAAGCTTTAAATTCGCATTTTTTAAAACTTCATGTAATTCCACTTAGTAATGTATAATTACAATTTATCTACCAATATTCTATACTCCTGGGGTGAAGTGTGTTTGTGTATCCTCTCCTTTCCTTTCTCTCTCTCTCTCTCTCTCTCTCTCTCTCTCTCTCTCTCTCTCTCT
>CABHPR010141044.1:0-15480 GCA_902168415.1 Peromyscus melanophrys | reverse complement strand
ATTGTACTTTTGTATATAGTTTTTCTTATATTAGGTACAACTTTCTTTTTTTTCTCTTTTTATTAAATTAGAAAGGGGGAAATATAGTGGTATTCTATTTGTACTGAAATGTGATTTTATTTGTATGTTAATAAATAAAGTTGCCTAGGGGTCAGAGCTATCAGCAAGCCATAGCGAAAGCCAGGGCGGTGGTGGTGCACGCCTTTAATCCTAGCACTCGGCAGGCAAAACTAGGTAGATCTCTGTGTGTTCAAAGATACAGCCAGCATTGGAGACACACGCCCTTAATCTCAATACCAACCATAGAAAACTTGGAGGTCTATACAGAGAGGCAGTGACGAGGCAGTCACGTAGTTGGGTTTACAACCAATGAGAAGGAAGAACGAGAACTCTTATTTAAAGGCGAACGCACAGGAAGTAGTCCTTTTTCGGAGAGGTCTCTTGGCGGAAGAGGCTAGCTGGCGGAAAGCGGGTAAGACTCTTAGCTCTGACCTCTTTGGCTTTCATCTTTACATTGGCCCTGTGTCTCTTATTTAATAAGGCAGCTGGTTACATCTACATCACAGAGTTAACAAATGCTTTCAGCCAAAACCTACGTCTTCTTTCTGCCTCTGGACTGGAAACGGCTTCCGTCTTTACCCCTTCCCTTCAGTCACCATGGGGTCCTCATGGAGGCTGGTCCCACTCCGTGCTTCATCCCCGGTCCACTGTTCCCTCTCTTCTGTGTCATCATCACCTCCAGCTCTCCGGCTTCTCCTTATCAGCATCTGAGCACACCCAGCCCTCTCCCCTATCCTATAACATTAAAGAATAAACAAATCACCAAAAACCAACGAAGACATCAGCTCCCAGTCGCAGGCTTTGAACGACAAGTGCAAGTTGCTCTTTCTCCCTCCTGTCTGGTCAGCAAAGGGCGCAGGGATACCCACGAGGCCTGGTTTGTATACAGACAATACGTAGGTTGTAAGTGAGTGATAAACCAAACAACAATTAATTACACCCGCTTCTCCATTTCCCCAGTTCACACCGACAACACACTGGTCTGGATTTTGATCAACCTTTACATTTAAATCACTGGCTTTTTGGCTACATAATCAACATATTTGGATTCTGAGTTTAATCCCTGAGTAACAGTTGGAAATCTTAGTCATTCCCACAAATTTAGACACACCCCTTTTTTTAACTCAACTCTTCAACTATGATGTATAAAAATTGCAATATTGAATTCAGAAGGTTTTCAAATTTTAATTTAAAGCTACTAAAATTATTGGTCAATGTACCTGAAAGTACACAGGCCAGATTATTTGGATTGCCCTAAAACAGGATAGTCCCTATGCTCTTTTCACTTTTTAAATCATATTGCTAGTCTGTAGCAGCTAGGTGGCAGAATCATGTTCTTAAAGAATGACATTTTATTTTGAGACAGTTTCCGGTTCATGTGCAACTGTAAATAATGACACAGCCAGAGCTCTTGTGTTCTTTATGAGTCTTCCCCAATGGTAACAGCAGGTAAAATTCTAGCATAATATCATAACAAGGATGGTAACATTGATTCTACCAACTGACCTTACTCAGATTGTCCTCGGTTCTCTTGCACAGTGTATCAGAGTGCATGAACTTTACGCATTGCTATCATATGCATAAATGCATAGATCCATCATCACAGTCAAGATACAAAACAGTTTCATCACCTAAAGGCCCCATTATGCTGTCTTCTTATAGCCTTACCTACCTCTCTTTCTGAATACTTCCACCACACTTAACTCTACTACCAAGATGTTAATTTTCCTATTTTATGTTTTTCATTCCAAAATATTCTATAAACCAAAGTGAATAACCTTTAATATCAACCTTCCCTGACTCATCACAATTTTGTGGAGATTCATCTGGGTTGCGGTGTATAGACACTTCATTCATGCTTATTTCTAAGTAGCATTGTGTAGTGTGGAACTACTGTAGTTTATATAGAGAGGGACCAGCTTTCTACTATTACCAATAATACTGCTTTGAACATTTGTTATGGACTTTTATATGCACATATGGTTTTTTAAATCATAGGATAACTAGAAGAGAGTACAATTTTAGTGTTCTTTGTGTGTGCTGGTTAGTTCTTGTCAGTTTGACATGAACTAGAGTCACCTAGGAAAAGGGAATCTCAATTAAGGAATTGCCTTCATCACATTTGCTTGTGAGCATATCTGTGGGGCATTTTCTTAATTTCTTTTTAAAAAATATTTAACATGTTTTCATACAACGCATTTTGCTCATATTCTTTCCCCTCCTCAGAACTCCCAACTCCTCAGACCCGTGCCACCTTCCTACAGACCCAACTCCATGTCCTCTCTCTCTTTCTCTCTTTAAAAATAAAAAAAGGTGGGGCTGGAGAGATGGCTCAGTGGTTAAGAGCACTGGCTATTCTTCCAGAGGTCATGAGTTCAATTCCCAGCACCCACATGGCAGCTAACAACTGTCTGTAATTCCAAGATCTGACACCCTCACATAGATATACATGCAGGCAAAACACCAATGTATATAAAAGAACAATAAATAAATTTAAAAAAGATGTGAAAAAAATTAAAAAGGAAAAAAATCCAAGACCAAAAAGCAAAAATTAAAACAGACAAGCTAAAAAAAATCAACAAAACAAAACAAAACAAAAAAGTAAACAAAAAATGTGCCACAGAACCCATTTTGTGTTGACCTACTAACTCATGGGCATGGGGCTTGCCCTGGAATGTGGTTGATACACCTGGTTTCACAACATCTGAGAAAACTGATTTTCCCTGTCTCATCAGGTATCAGTTGCAAATAGCTTCAGGCCTACGGATAGGATTTTGTGTCTGCTTTCTTTTCTCAGTGCTGGGATTTTGAACCTGTGCTGATCTTGTGGGTGCTGCTACAGTCTCTGATATGTACGTTTTGTTGTGTCTGGAAGACACACTGTTTCCTTGGAGTCATCCACTGCGGCTGGCTCTTACAATCATTCCATTCCCTCTTCTACCTAGATCCCTGATCCTTGATGACAATAAAGAAATCCTATTTGTGGTTGAGTGCCCCCAAATCTCTTCCTCTCTGCACACTGACCACTTGTGGTTCTCTTGGCTACGCACTATCTGCTGCAACAAGAAGCTTCTGCGATGTGAGTTGAGTGACGCACCATCTATAGGAGTAGCAATACGCCGTTAGGAGGCATTTTGTGGCTTCATTCTTTCAGCGGAACAATAGTAGTAGGCTTCCCCAGGTCTGTGACCTTTCCAGTCTCATGTTCTTGGCATTTTCAGCAGTGTCCTACATGGATTCCCTCTCACGGAATGGGCCGTAAATCCAGTCAGAGTGGCAGGTGACTTCCAGGACGTTTGTGCCGCTATTGTACAGTACGTCTTGCACATTTTCCTAATTCCTGTTTGATTCAGGAGGCTCAGCTCACTGTGGGCAGTGCCCTGAGTTGTGTAAGAAAAGTAGCCGAGCAAGTTTCAGAAAACAACTCACTAAGTAGTGTTCCTTCATGGTTTCTCCTTCAAGCTCCTGCCTGATTTCCCACCGCGGTATCTCTCAGTGATGGATTGTAAAGTGTAAAATGAAATGACTCCTTCTTCTCCAAGTTGCTTTTAGTTATTTTTTTTAAATCATATTACCTGAGAAGCAAAGATAATTTGCTTATGAAACATGGCCAAACTTTTTCTACCCAAAATATTCCAGGTCACATTTCCAGCAGTATGTATTTATTATTTGATCAGTTTCTCTGCATCTTATCCAGAATTTGTATTGCCATTGGTCATTCTGATGAATGTGTATGCTATCTCCTTGTGGTTTGATTTGTACTTTCCTAGTGGTTGACTTGGAGCACCCTTCCTGTCCTACTGGCTATCTCATCTCCTCACTGCTGGTATGTCTGTGCCATCTTTTACTCATCTACCAGATGGTCTGCCTTTTTATGGCTGAAGTTTTAGAGTTCATGATATATTCTCAATGCTGGTCTTTTCTCAAGTTTGTGGTTTTGGACCATCTCCCCAACTATACATAGCTTATCTTTTCATTTTCTTAGCAGAATAAAGTATTGTCTTTCATAGGACAAGTGTTTTAAACAATGACGAGGCAAGCTTTTCAGCTTTTCCTGTGTATCATGCTTTCCACATCTAGTCCAAGAACTCTTTTATTTCCCCTCAATATTGAGTATTACCTATTATTATTTCAGATGTTAGTCATCTATGTTTTACATCTAAGCTTATTGTCCCTTGCATTTTTAATAACCTGTGAGGTTTAGAATGATGCTCATGATTTTATCTATGGGTGTCAAGTATTCTCAACAACATAATTTGAGGACATTATTCCTCATGACATTGGTGTTGGAGCAGGCCACAGAAGTGTTGGATCAGGACAGATTTATTAAAAGATGAAATTGATACAACACACTCATGAATACAGAACAAAACAGTGCTGCTTCTTCTTCATCAACCACAGAGAGATGGAGAAGCTCTGGACAAGGTCACCGAGCCATGGCATCCATGAAGCCTTCCACAGTCCAAGGGGCAAGTGACCCTCCTCCTCAGATTCTTAAAGGGCCACATATCCTCAGAGAAGAACATGCCCATTGGGCCAACCTGCTCCACTCCATTGGTCATTATATAGAATGGCAGAATTCCCACAACATTTCCCCCTTTTTGTCTAAAATAAAAAGGAAAGTTTTAATCTTAACATAGTAAAAACTATATACAATTAGAACAATTATCAAGTATTATCCATAAGGAGGATAAGGTAATAATCTTAACAAGGACTGAAACTATATACAACAAGAAAAATAATCAAGAAAGAAATACACCCTAGATTTGTAGACCATAGGTAACAGGCAGTTTTTAAGAGATTACTCCAACAGTCATCCTTTCCTGAAGGATCTAAGTTTTGTACCTAATATGTCCCTAGCTAAGATTTGAGAGGACTGTAATTGTAACTCTCAAGTCTTCAACTCCATCAAAGATCTAGGAAGGAAAATAATATTGCCTAAGTAAGCAAGAAGTGCAAGCAAGCAAATTCCAAAAAAATGCAAGGAATGACAGAAACAGCTGGCTGCCTGGACAGTCACCCAAGTTTTCTCTGCAATGTTGGGGCATCCAACTTTGGCTTATAGGCCTAGAGTATCTGAGATACCTTTTTCAAAAGCAGGAACTTTTGAAGGACTGTTCTACCCTGTCTTGGCAAAGTTTGGCAGTCACTTTTCTTGTATCCTGCTTGTCCAGATTGGACAGTGTACTTACTGTCAGCAGTGGAGGCAAGGGCAGTTTCTTGCCCAATAAGTCAGTTTTGCCAAAAAGAAAACAAACTCTGTGTGGAGTGTCTTTGATGCCCATCATCTTCTCAGGAGTAGACATGTATCACATCAAAAGAATCATAGGTTATTAAAACATTTTAAATGCCATATTCTGTAGGTCTTTGAAATGTTTGAAGATTACCTATCTATTTGGCGTATATCTCTGCACACCTAGGAAACCAAACTAACATGACTATAAGTTTGATAAACATGAATGACTATTAACCTGTAATTCTTATTAACCTATGTAACATAAGGACTAAAGCTTCACATTATAAAAATCAAAAAGCTGTAGATGTACTACCTTATGCAAAAATAGAAACAGATGCACAGTATAAGGACAATAACTTTAAAATCATGACAATACAAATATCTTAACCAGAGATAGAAATGTATAATGCAATATGACAAAATAACCTTAATTTGCATCAATATACAAAAATATCCTAAACAGAAGTAGAAATATATATACAGTATAACAAAAATAACTTTATATTTGTGTAAATATACACAAATATCTTAGACAGAAATGGAAACATATATACATTATAACAAAAATAAGTTTTAATTTGTATCAATACACAAGAATCCATACCAATGTAAATTATTTAAAACTGATAGTCTACCTTATAATCCTACTATATCTATTCCCTTTTTTTCTTTATTCCAAAGGGGATCCCTGAGTCTAATCTCTATTTTTCCACCCCAATCCTAACAACTTATTACCAACTCCCTACAGATGACAATTATTCTTAACCCTGAGAAGAACCCCAAAACCACCCACTGCACCTATTGGAGAAGTGAATGTCATATTCTTAGAATTACTTCCTGATACCTGGGGGCAACTGTGTCTCTATGGGACCCTGTAAGGGCTGAAACAATGGTTAAGTCTTAGGAAAGCTAACTGTAACATTTGTAGCTAGTCTCTGAGTAATGGGTAAAGTTGAGTATGGGGCCAGCATACATGGCCAGGTGGGCTCAGGTGGCCACTGGGGCTGTGGGACAGCCCACCCATGTTGGGTGCTAGGTGTTGAGGCAGGCCACAGAAGTTTTGCATCAGGATAGATTTACTAAAGAATGAAATCAACATAACACACTCATGAATACAGAATGAAGCAGTACTGCTGCTTCTTTGTCTACCAGAAAGAGATGAGAAGCTCCAGACAAGTTCACCAAGCTGTGACGTCAGGAAGCCTTCCACAGTCCAAGCAGTGTGTGACCCCCACTTCTCAGATTCTTAAAGGGTCATGTATCCTCAGAGAAGACAGTGCCCATTGTGCCAACACACTCCATTCCAATGATCATTACACCAAATGGTAGAATTCCCATAACACATTGTTGTTTGAATTTTGTAAAAAATATTAACAATGAAAGTCTCTTAGATGATTTGGATTTCATAAATGGTCTTTCAAGCTATAGTTTCCATCTATAGCCACTAGGTGGCATGATTGACCTTTCAACGTTTATAATTATTGCCCATTCATTTGTGAAGCTTCCATATTCTCCACCAAATTTCTTATATACTCAAAGCCTCTGGTCTGTCATAGTTGTTAAAAAGAAAACTTAATGGAAGTGCTCTAAATACCGAACAAATAAGAACTATGATATCACTTAGTGTCGTGGTAAGTTTGGAAAGACCTGTCTCTCCTTCCTGATAAGTCTGTTTTTAAAATCCTGTCCACAGGTTAACTCACTGAAGAGAAACAGAAGAACTTTGTGAATCTTAGATTCCAAACTGAGGTGCAGACAGTTCTTATGATAGTTTATTCTTTCGTTTTCCTAAAGCTCTCCCTTTCCATTTGAGAAATCTTTATTGATTTTGGAAACAAGAAGACAAAGGACAGTGACTTTCTAAAGTAAATAAAGTGAAAAAGAAATTTATTAGGAAATATTTATGTTAGACACATCTATCATTGTCTATGCTTTTATTGAACATTTAAATTTATTTCCTTTGTAGTGAATTATTAGCTGACATGAGTCAGTCAGTGATAATGCACCTAGAATGTGCTTTCTGCTTGCTGTTCACCAAAACTGTGTGGTCCTGGTAACTCTCAGAGGGCCTTGAGCAACAACGTAGTGCAACCCCCCCATGTTTCTTTAATAGTCCACCACACTGTTTTATCCCCCCCTAACCCCTGTGTTTCTTTAATACTCCACCACACTGCTTTATGCACCTGCTTGGCCTCCCAGATGCCACTTTTACTTTGAAGCAACTACATACTTATCATTGAAACTTATCTGGAGCAGAACCTAGAGAGAACAATATGCTGGAGTGTTTTTCACATATTTTAGAGCTGTGAGAGATGACACTCATATGTAAAACTGTAACTATAATTTTATAATCATATGTATGATAATAACAGTTTCTTAAGATGGCTAGACTTTAGTTCATGGAAGAAAAATACAAATTTATTCAATTGCCTGTTATATTTAAATTTTCCACTCATTTAAATTTTTGAGAAATCAAATTATTACCACAGGCTTGTTAAGTCACAGCCTTCACTTATCTTCCTGATTCTACTTGGTCATCCTGAGTCCCTGAACTGGAAAACCTTGCCTAAAGACAGGTTCAAGACTTTGGTTTTTCATTTTAACTCACTATGAAAATGTTTTCATCTTTCTTTAAATTTGGTGCTATCATGAGTACTTTATATACACAATTTGCTCCATGTTATTATATTGCAGGAGCTAATATTCTTATTCAATGACCTCATCACTGGCCTGGGGCAACAAAGCCTTTACTATATGAATCCAAGTTCTGTTTGGAAGCCTGTTTTTCCTAGTTCATTAGCTCCATATTTCTTACCTGTAAAATAGAGAGATTAGGGGATTTACATTGTAAAAACACCATAATTCTGTAACTGAGGGGACTTTTTTGGTACCTGGGGGACCTTTGAGTCTTGCTGAGGTTGGTCTAGTTTACTAATGTGCAAAGGCCAAGGACTAGGAGGAAGGTCTGCACATCAGAAAGTTGCAGATAGAAATAGTAGGTGTGCATATTAGTGTGTTAAGAGGGAACATCTTCATCTAAACTTCAAAGTGCTTAACAGTTCCATTGACACAGATGTATCTTTTTAATCTAGTAAGTACTGTTTTAAGAACCTGTACATTAGTGGAAAATAAGAGAGGAATCAGCAGGACAAGATAGAGGAGGAGATTTCAGTGGCAATGGTGGGTAGAAGAAGGGACTAAAGTGAACCTAATCAAAAGGTGGATCCAGATGGGAAGCGTCACTCTGAGGACATTGTCAAATATTTGATTAGAAATATAACTGAGGACCCCCGTTCCAAGACACAGCTTTGGTTAAAACATAAAATCCATTATGTTCCATGATACAGTTCTACAATAATGGTAACAGGTGCAAGCAGTTCTTCACTGCCTTTGTAGGTTACTAACAACATCTTCATAATTTACAGGTATCTTTTGATGTCTAGTTTCTCTTTACTTTGATTTCAACAATCAAAAGTGATTTCTCTTTTTGACAAGTTGAGGTGTCAAATTCATATATTAATAGAAAAAAATAAACCTAGCCTATGTCCATAATACGGTGTGGGATGAAGGAAGAAAATCACCTGTTTTATATATGCACTTATTTTTAAAGATACTGCACAGAAGTACATAGTGAATCAGTAATGAGAGGCTAGGAACCTGCCAGTAGATGGGGAACTTGCTTTGAAAATAATATGTCGACAGGGAAACTAGAGCCAACTAAACTTTGCTGCCTAGGCAAAATTTGCTAATTTGCGTTATATATTAGGCCACTCAGTTTTAGTGGTCAATGTGGTTCATTGTCAAGAGAGGACATAATTTGTACAATAACTAAAGTTGAAATTAATACTCAGAAACAAGCTGTACTCTATTTAGAACTAAAATCCATTAAGTTGTCTGCCTTGGAGGAAGGAGCTGATCCAAGGAGATAAAGCCAATTTGTTATGTTGGAATAGCTGAACTGGGGGAAAATGAGCAGAGTACCCAGGACTAGAAGAGTGGGATTGAACTCTTGTGGGGCCACGTGGTTTTAATGTTAACTGTGAAGGAAAGTACAGTTCAAACTGTTTGAAATGGCACTAGGAGAACATTAAACAACCTGCATGCATGGAATTTTACCAATTGTTGACCGGTCAGGTGAAATTAGAGAAATGTAAATGTGGCAATATCATCATACTGGCAGATATTATGTGAAGATCTGTCAATCAATGTCAATCATTAGGCATGGTACACCTAAATGGAGGACCCTCCTGCAAGGCCTGAGTGTGTTCCAGTTGGTCCACTGCTCATATCTCTACACTGGCAGCTCATTTATGCAGGAAAAGTGAAAGAATCTCTATGAACAAATGGGCAGACGGATGGGGTGTTCATGCCAGGGAGATGCTGCATGTTTTGGGAAGTTGTTCCAGTGTTATTGTCCAAGAATGGAAAAGTAGCTCTTGCCAAGATAATTCAGTGTTCTACAAAGCATAACACCATATGTATGTATCACAGTCAAAGTTGCTGAAGAGTCTCAACTCTACCAGTAGTTATGTGTTGATTCCCATGATTTTCTCTTTAGTAAATGCCACCAAATAGCCTCTGTACTAAAAAACATTGAAGTTTTAACTTGTTTCAAATGATATTTAATTGTAACGATTTTATATTTTGTGCTCTATATTCTAGTATATGTGTTAATGTGCTTACATTTATATTGCTTTATTTTTTGTTCTCAAGAATGTAGTTACTTTATAGATATAATAAAGTAGAGAAAGACACAAATGCACAGGCTAAGTCAGTAGTTCTCAACCTGTGGACCATGACCTCTTTGGGAGTCTCATATCAGATATCCTGCCTATCAGATATTTATATTACAATTCATAATAGTTAAAAATTAAAATGATTTTATGGTTTAGGGTCACCAAAACATGAGGAACTGTATTAAAGGATTGCAGCATTAAGAAGGTTGAGAACCACTGGTCTAAATGTTTTCCAAATGCCTGAGTTCCACAAGAAGATACCATTAAAGATTATTTTTGTTGTTGAATTACAGAAAGATTCCCTGATTATCACTTGTCAGAATCATCTGGAAAGATTTTTTTCATCTTTTAACATATATCCATCCAATAGAACCAGAAAAAAATATATATGTAATATACTGTGATTTTTTTTTTTTTTACAGAGTATTCAGGTTTAGAAACTACATGTTCTGTGGACTGTGGTAGGAACTCAACCTTCTGTGTATTGTAACACTTGTGCCTAATATTGTGGCTCAGAGAAACAGATCCATGAATAGGCTCAGTGAGTGCATAAGGAGGGATGTCCTCAGGTGTCATATCAAACATCATATCATTTGTAGAAACCCCTGTATTTCTTTTTTCTTACTTTTTCACTGTATCTCCAGTGTCCTGTATATAGCCAACAAAACAATTCATTTAATGACTAAGTATTCATTCAGAGTGCTTTAAAGTTCAGATTTAAAGTTCAGACACAAACCATCTAAAAGACAAAATTAAACTTTATTTTTTTCATGAGCTCCTATGTGCATATACTCACAGGGATGGATTTCAGCAACTTAAGCCCTCACCTTCATAATAGACTGATCCTCACCCAAACTCTTTAGAATGCTGATTTTTTTTTGCTCCATTTTTCAGAGTTAATTCATTAAAGTGTGTGTGTGTGTGTGTGTGTGTGTGTGTGTGTGTGTGTGTGTGTGTTTGTGTGTGAATGCCACATGTGTGTGGAGGTCAGAAAAGGATGTCAGATCCCTTGGAAATGGAGTAGCATGCAGTTGTCAACAGCCTGATGTGGATACTTCAAGCCCAGTCCTGGTCCTCTGGAAAGACTAGCCAGTGCTTTCTCTTAACTGTGGAGCCTCTCTCCAGCCCCTCATTTGTGCCTTTGAGATCAGGTTTCACTAAGTAGTACAGGCTGACCTCTAACTCACGAGGTAGCCCACAGTGGCCTCAAATTTGTGATTCTTCTGCCTCAGCCTCCAGAGTGCTAGGATTATGGGCCTGTGCTATCCCTTCTAGCTTTCATGTTTTTCACTGAAAAATTTTGACAGTATAAGATTTTTAGGTACCAAAAATAATGTTAGTAGTTTGAGAAGCATAATTGTAAAATCAGTCTTATCCTTTATATAACTCATTCCTGTTAGTCTTAAACGGAACAATGGAACAGTATAATTAATACCTTACTATACTGGCATGCAGAGAAAAGCCCATTACAAGACAGGTTTTTTCTCCTATGAAAACTTCCGTGGTTTAGTGAGATGACTGATACACAACTAAGTAGGAGGCAGATGTGTATTGTTTGGTGAGTTTTCTGAGACAAACACTTTGTGCCCCACCAACTATCTTTATTCCGCCTATCTTTTTTTATTATTAAAATTTAATAATAATCGATGTAAAACTAGGGACTGAAGGAATTTTGCCTAATATGAAAGAAGTTAAGAAGCTCCAAAAACCTCTCCTTAGGAACATTTGATGAGTTTGTAAACACTGGCTAGAATATTTAATATGAACCATAAAGAACATACTAAAGGTTATGCCATTCCCATTCAGGATAAAGCTTTCAGGGACTCATTGTTAGTGAAGATGTGGTGCCACACATATCTGGAAAGCCTGGATGTCAGGAGTGATTTGTAAACACCAAGGCTGAGATTTCAGAGTGGACACGAAATCGTGACACACGTGTTAAAAAGCCAGTGAGCAAATGTCAAGGGGAACCAGGACAGCTCTGCCTCACTTTTTGGTGAATACACTGAAGGCTTTGTTGAATTACAATGTTGGAGCTGTAGAGAGGTCGGGTTGTCATTCACTGTGTCCCAGCCTTTATTACTCTTTTAACAAAAGTCTCTGCTGTTTTTGACAGCCTCATAGTCTTCTATCATCTCATTCCTTAGTAGGTAGCATGGGTGGCATATTCTTCAGAAGTCCACACATATTACACACTGATATTTAATTGTTAAAGCTTTTATCTTAAGTGGATTGATCAACTCATTCTCCAAAGCCCTGTGTAGGTACCATTTCTGACGTTTCTCCAATTTACTCTGGTTGAGGTGGGATGCCCTCCTATGGTTTTTTTCTTTTAAAATTACCTATTCAGACTTTTATAATAGTGGTTATTAATTTTTAGTACACTGAAATTATGTAAGGATTTTTGACTCTATATTTAAAGACTGTATCAGTTGGGTATAGTGGCTTTTTATCTACATTTTGAGATTTTTTTTTCAGCTAAGGTGATGGTAATGTTATCTCAATCCAGGTTGAGAACCACTTGATATATGCCCTTGAAAATTTCTGGTGTTGTTTCTGAAATTTCACTGTGGTTGGGAATTTAGATATGCTAATTTAACTCTTCTCAGAGTGCAGCTCAGAAGTCGTTCCAGACAGTAAACACAAAACGAAAATGGTTATGGCACAGAGTGAATTAATGGGGAAAGTGTGGAGTGAACAAGACATAAGGAAGTCATGAAGACCCTCTTACAAGGTTTATGTGAACAGAAAGAGAGAAATCACTGAGTATTCCTTGACTTATACTACGATTTTACAGACAAGAAAAGAAGCAAGAGAAAAGGGGACCTCCAGGAAGTGTGGAGTTATATTATGGACTGTAGTAGACAGGAGAAGAATATAGACCCATAAGTATTTGATAGCAAAGGAAGCCACAGATGCCTTGTAATTTGAAAAGTACATTTTCCAGTTCCAGCATTAACCCAAGACAACAGAGCACTTGAGAGGGAGGAGTTTCATCACCGACCTCTTCAGGTTCATGAACATCCAACTCCCACCGTGACAAACCCCGTTAGTTATAAAGTTGAGGCACAAACATGCCTGAACTGAAACTATGAGAAATAGAATCCCCATAAAGCAGTTTGTGAGATATTTTATTTTATAAAGTATTTTCTTTTTCCTTACTTTACATTATTTCTTTTCATTTCCTCAATACCTTGATTCTTTCATAATCATCTGAGATACTTAATTTGAAGGCCTACTGAGGAAAGATTTAACTGAAAATTGAGGAAGTAAACTGAAATTTAGCAATGACTTTCCCTCCCCTCAGACCTTAACATATGTAACAGATTTATATGCCTTATTGTAAACACTCTGCTCCATCTTCTCTCCACCTGCTAGAGGGAGTTGGAGAATCTGCTTTTAACAAGAAAGATAAATGAACCAAATGTCATCAAGCCTCAGGGGGATGAAAGATGGTAAAACAAGTGGTTTAATGTTCTGATTTTCTTTTCTAATGCATGTAGTCAGATAGCTTCAACTAATCTCTGAAACCACACAGCTGAGTCTGCCCTCTGCCTGGGCTAGGAAACATTTGCCCCCATGAATCAAGCAGCTAAGCAATTGTTCTCACGTTTTAGTTCCATGAATAGCTTGAAAGGAATGATATGAATATGTACTGCATTTAACTGTATTAGGTAAGAACTCTGTACACAGTGCGATAGTGATAATTACACAGAATTTTTATTATTTACAAGCTAGATTCTCTTAAGCAGTAAGTGGTGTAGCACTTTGATGCAGTTCTTTTTTGTAGGTGACCTCAAATAATAGACTGTTATTGAGGAATAATGGGCTTCTAGGCCCTGCAGTCAGTGTGACTTTGTGGGTTTACATGCAGATCTGTTTAGGAATAGAATGCGCTTGAAAATGAGGTAGGCTTAAAACAACTGTGAATGACAGTGCATTTGACAAACGGGAGAGAGCAAGCAAGAAAGGTTGAAAGTATGAACTGAAGAAAAGATGGCAGGAAAGCAGTCTGATCTACAGGGTTTAAAGATTCATTCAGTGGGAGACATTTTCAGCATGCAGTGGAAGATTGCAGTTACTGCTTGGTAGGCGAAGAAAAGCAACAAGCATCTAATAAAGAGCAGTTCAGTTGATAAGGCATCAATCCTGCTGTAGGCTGTGTGTATTACACACTGGCACCTTCTTTTGCTCAGTGTCCCAGTTATCTCACGTTGATGGTGATTACCTTGAAAATCAGGACTAAGACAAGTTCTGTTTCACCCAGGAGTCATCCTAGAGATTGTGTTTCACAGTTTTAGACCAGGTCATGCTGCTTCTTGGTTTTCTGCTCTGTGCAGACACTGGGAAACTCTACTTAAAGAAAGTGTTTTTGACCAGCAGGGTATAAATGGATTTGGGAAGGAGTAGATATAGAGATGTAAGTTAGAGAAATAATATAGCAATCTATGAAAATAATTAAGGACAGATTGTGCTTTTTTTACATTTGAAATTTCTCAAAAAGGAATGCATTAGACAAAGTATGTATAGCTAAGATATATAGGTACCTTCTATTATAGTAAATCAAGCATATTTTGAATATATTGGATATATTATAATATACTGAATTATACCAAACAGGACATATTTATATGTACATTCACTCTTATATTTGCATCACTATTCACCCATACATATATTTTGTCTATAATTTATTAATATATAAAGGTTTTAAAGGCCTGAATATGAAAACAATACCAGTCAGGCATGCTTACAAGTAACTTTATAGTAATTACACTTGTTAGTGATTTAATATGCGCATGTCACTTCACAAATTGCAATATTTCATTATATCCCAATTGCTAATGTCTGCCCTGCTTGCGTAAAGGAGACTGTCAGTACATTGCCTCTTCATTTATTTCCCAATAAATCCATATGCGGTAATGTAAAATTCTAGGCTCCTTTAAACTTTCTTCAGCTACGGGCAATCCTCTGCCTGCTATTTCTGAGCACGAACTCTGGCTACTACAGTGTATACATATTATCAGAGGATAATCTGTTTCCTGCTCAGCACTTGGTTCCCTTGGCCACATGTGCTCTTTCTCTGTCTTTTACCATTTTGAACTTTATCCATTTGCCCACAAATGATTCTTCTTTGCATTTACCTGGCTATTCACTGAAGAAAATCTTTCCTAGTTCTAAATTTGTTCTTCAGATATCTTCAAATTTATTTATGCCCATATATGCATGTGACACCAAAAGAGCTTCTTATATAACAACAATGTAAAAGTCGAAACAAAAAGGGGGGTTAAAAAAGAAATTGAAATTGAAGTCCATTTGTGTTCCCCAATCCTACTCTACATTTAAATTATATGTATATTTTAGAAGTTCTTTTTAAAATTTTTTCTAGATTATTAAGTGTGTGTGTGTGTGTGTGTGTGTGTGTGTGTGTGTGTGTGTGTGTGTGTG
>CABHPR010141043.1:3947-17974 GCA_902168415.1 Peromyscus melanophrys | reverse complement strand
AAGATGTGATCCATTCATAAAAGATCTTAAAGACTCCAACAGAAAGCTATAAGACATGATAAACACTTTTCCAGCAGAATGACATAAAATAAAATCAGTACATTAAAATCAGTAGCTTTTCTACTTAGCAATAATGTACATAGCCATAAAGCAAGCAGGCAAACATTCCAATTCAAGATAGGATGGCATAAAAGCACTTAGGAATTTGAATACCTGATGAAGTGAAATGCATGTACAATAAATGCTAAAACATCATGGAAGTCCTCTGGGTTCATGGAAATTAAGCTACACCAGGCTTGGATATATACACAAAGTACAGCTAAAGAAATACTTAAGTCATGCTTATTGCTCTTCTATTCACACTAATTAGGAAATGGGAACAACTTAAATGTCCTTCAAATGATGAATGGATAATTAAAAAGTGGTATATACACACTCTGAAATATTTGTAACTAAGGAAAAATGAAATCATGGAGTTTGCATGTAAATGAATGTAATTAGAAAATATCAAGTGGAGTGAGACAATCAAATCCCAGAAAGACAAAAGTCATAAGTTCTAGCATCTGTGATTCCTACCTCAAAGTCTTCCATTGTGAGTGTATATCCTGGAAGAACCATAGAAACCAAAGAAGAGCAATAAAGAGAGAAAGAGCAGAGTACAAGCAATTTTAATAGAAAAATTGGAGAAATGTGGTGCTTTAATTATGAAGGGAGAGCACTATAAATACAGAAAGAGGGTAAAATAGCAGTAAGGATGTCTGAAAAAAGTCATAAGGAAGCATTTTATTATCTATCTCTATATAATTACATTTAATGCATTTACACATATCAAATAAATAAAATCTTCCTATCTGTGCTAACAATGCTCCCCCAAATGAGCCAAGAACCTGTATATAAACTGTTCATAGGACCTAGGTAGAACCTACAACTACACTTCAGCTAAATAGGCAAAGTTTTATGTCTACTAATGATTTATTTTTATACTCATAGATTAATGTCTTTCTAAACCATCATAGATGAGCATCAATTTGTAGTAGATGGAAATTAACATAGGAAGCCACAACTGGTCAGTATTCAGAAAATAAGAGACTGAAGAATGTTCATCCCTAACTGGAACGTCTATATCACATCCACCCCTTGCAGGGTGATAATTATGGAAGAGAAGGCAGAAAGAATGAAAGAGCCAGAGGTGATAGATGACTACAAAGAAACAGTGTGTTCTGGATACAGCAGTACAGCTACACAAACCAACTCACATCAATTCTGATAGCATGTACTAGAGCCATGCAAAGTTAAGACATACCAAACCACAATATGGGTTTTTGAAGTAGATATTAATTCCCATCAGAAGTCGAGACCTGATGGTAGTTGATAGCTGCTGGAAGAAGGAACTTTGGTTTTAAGAGTAAAGTCCTAGGCATGTTGACCATGCCCCAGGGCAAGACCACATAGCCAATAATATATGGGTAGACCAAATATGACTTGATGGGTTTAGCACAAATAGAACACAAATACTGGTGTGTAGGGAAGGGTAATGGATCTTGAATAAGTTGGACAGGGGTGTGAAAATAATTCAAATAAATTGTAAAAAAATCCCCTACTAATAATATTTTTTGAATAACAAAAGAAAAAACAAGAGAATCTCAAGATTAGACATTATAAAAAGAAGAACAAATACTGGGAGGATGCAAGGATGGGAAAGAGTTTTACACACTGTTGATGGACATGTAATTAGTAGAGCTACTATCAGAAAAACATTGAGATTCTTTAGAAAATTAAAAACATCCAACTACAATCTATTGCATCTATTTCACTCCTTCCTATTTATACAAAGAAAAGGAAGTCAACATACCCATTGTTGACAACTGTATACCCATATTTAATAAAACACTATTTATGATAGGTAAAGAATTAGTCTTGTCAACATGTGTTAAAATCGAAAATATGAATATTAAATGGACAAAGAATGTTTTATATATATACTTATACATACACACATATATACACATATAAAACACATATATACAAGTATACATATATTCATATTCATATACACATATGTATACATATATACTTATATATACTGACCATGCAAAACAGTATGTAACATGAAGGAAATCTGGGAGAACTAAAGCATGATATGTCATATAAAATCAGCAAGCTAGATAAAGACAATAATTAAATATCCCTGCCTAAGGAGAAATTCAGGAAAACAATGGTCTGAAGATGGAAGGGAATTTTTAGTAGAGAAGGGATGAAAGTTAAAAAGATAGGGGGAAGGAAAGGTTTAACAAGGATAGACATACATGATCACTGTGCTGTCTATGTATGCATGATAACTTTAGATCCAATACATTTGCACAGTTAGTCCATATGATTAAAATGGAAGGGATATTGAACAAGAATTCAGACAGCTATAAAAGTTCAAGCAATCATTCTGGAACCTGTCTTCTTACATTAATGGTGATTTAAGACACAAATCTAAATCTCTTATGTACGATTAGTGGTAGTTTCCAAATTCAAGTTAACTCCTCATATTGATCTGAATTTTTTTACTTCACTATGATAATATAAGTTCTGAGCAGTATGATAATTATTTTGAAGAATACAAGTGAAGGTACGTGGGAACCCACAAAAGCTTCCTTTCCTAGTGAGAGCTGAGCTTGCTTTATACAGCAGGGCTGCGTTAAGGGATGGCTTGACCACATGCATGGTCACCAGATGTTTAGGATGGTCTGCACTTGGCTGTGCTGGGGGGAGGGAAGTCTTTTGCTCCACCCCTTGGCATTCCTTTAAAAGTTCTTTGGTAGAGACCAAAGGGGCTGGTGAGTTTTGATCCAGGCCCTCCCGAGCTACCCTGTGTTCCTGTCTCTCTCCTCTATATTACTATCTACATATTCCTTATTTCTCACCGATCAAGAGTACCCTGGGGGAAAATGTGGGGGCAAGCCCCCCATAAAGGTAAAAGAAAATACCCCATGGAAGAACTTAGTACATCCAATACAGGTTTCTGTTTTGGGTGTGATAAATATTACATGTATTTTTACATGGAACATATGTATATTAATATCTCTCTGTCTCTCTCTGCATGTGTGTGTAAAATTATTTGTCAATATATCGCTATAGTTCACTTATATTGTATTTAAGTACATAAATCAGCTCTTGCCACTCATCATAAGTCAGTTTTCATCCGTTAAGTAACCAACATACTCTGTAGTGAACTTTCCAATGTCCCAAAGCATACCACATTGAGTGTCCTTTAGTGTGCCATTTGATGGGACACTCTTTGTTTTTCTTCAGCATGTACACTGAGTAATAGAATAGATTCTGCATCATACTAATTTGACATAAAGCTGTCAGATTTTATTCCAAAGTGGCTTCTGTGATCTGTGTTCTCATCAGTAGAATATGAAAATACCCTCTCCCTTAACTTACATTTCTAAATCTTATTTGTCAAGTAAGCTTAACATAATGTCTACATTACCATTTTTTGTTTTACTCTGATTATAAATGTGTGCTTCATTCTTCATAGGATTTTAGTTTTCCAGACTTCTCTGCCATCTGTATATCATCATTGTCTGTCCATTGGTGATTTAGTCCTTTTCTAGGAGATATTTGAGAGTCTCTTTTTTATCTTAGTCATTTCATATTTTTAGATAATTAGAATATTTTCTCACTAGGTGTTACATACTTTTCCATGATAGGTTTTGCTTTCTTGAATACAAAAAATCTGAGTTTGGATACACTCTAATTCATCTATTTAAATTAGTTTCTGCCTTGTGTTTTGGGATATCTAGAAATATTTTCCACCTCACTAACAACAATATTCCCAGAATATTCATATCTTTTCTTTTTTTCAGATTTGTAGATCATAATTAGGTCTTATCTCCACTGGATTATATTATAAACTCAGTCTTGGATGTTTCTAGTTTTATTTTTCAGGTTGTCATCATGTAAATTTATATTTATATTAGTGTTTATGTTTTTAGTCTACTGTGTATGGTACCTGGCCTAGGATGCCAGCATTACCAGATAGGATGTATAAATTCCCTAATGCCCTTTTCATCATCATTATAAGAAATATCAGGACATAACATGCAAAGAAACAAAGGATTGGGGGAAATTAACAACAGGTAGACAATGAAGAAAAGTGCAGTACATAATTAACCCCTGAAAATTAAGTATCTCAACTCTTCTCAAAGTCAGAGAATCACTATTTGAACAAGACAGGGAGTAAGATTTGCAATTATACAAAGGGAAAGCACTAAAATAATCTCAACAAATTGCTGCTCTGTCTATAAAGGGCCCACCTGATTCAGATCATGTGAGATCACTAATGGGTCTGTTTTGTTCCTTTTATTCTTATTTGTTTGACTTCTGGGACATCCCACGACTAATTGGAAGAACTTATTAAATGTCTAGGTCCATCTCTTGATAGCCTTTGTTTTATATGTCCCCTTCTTTTTATAACCATTTATTTCATTTTTGAGATTATACTTACAAAATATCCCACTTCACTTTCCTCATTGTAAACCCTCCTGTATACACCTCCTCACTCTACTTCAAATTCATGCTCTTTTTTTCCCACTAAATGTTATTGATTTGTGCACATGTATGAGTATTAGGTGTATGTTGTTAGGGACTATGTGTGATTAATATTGCATACATGCAAATCTTCAGGGCTTAATGTTTGGCAGTGGACAAACAATTGGGGTGCTCTTCCCCAGGGAAGACTTTCTTCTGTTACCTGTACTTCTTTATCTGGGGTTGAGGCTTCATGGTCTTTTATCCATCCTTTTTGGCCTGTCCATTGGCATCATCATTTTTAAAGTCATATTTTGGAATCATGTGGCTAAGACTTTATGGGTGTAGCCTCTGATATTACTAGAAGACACAATCTCACACCAAGCTCCCTGATCCTCTGGTTCTGATAATCTTTCTGCCTCCTCTCCCATATGATTCTCTGAGCCCAAAGTGGGGAAATTTTTATGGAGACATCCCATTTAGGGCTGAATGTTCTAAGGTCTCTCACTCTCTGCATAGTCTGATTTAGGGATCTGTATTTTTTCTTTATGTGGCAGAAGAAAGCTTCTTTAATGATGTCTCACCAAGGCACTGAGCTATGAGTAGAGCAGAATGTCATTAAGAATCATTTTGTTGCCGGGCGGTGGTGGCGCACGTCTTTAATCCCAGAACTCGGGAGGCAGAGGCAGGCGGATCTCTGTGAGTTCAAGGCCAGCCTGGTCTACCAAGTGAGTTCCAGGAGAGGCGCAAAGCTACACAGAGAAACCCTGTCTCGAAAAACCAAAAAAAAAAAAAAAAAAAGAATCATTTTGTTATCATAATAACAATTTATTTTGTTGTTAGAACAATAGTATTTGGTTTTATGTTAGGATCTTGAGTTATATAGTATCTGGTTATTGGTCACACAAAAAGTGTTAGGTATGAATTCCAACTCATGGAGTGGGCATTAAGCCTAACCACATATTTATTGGTTACTCCCAAAAGATTTGTGCCACGATTGCCCTAGCATATCTTGCAGATAAGACTAAATTGTAAACTAAAGGGTTTGTAGCTGTCTTGGTTTTTGCATTTCTCTTTTGGTAGTATACAGAGTAACTTTCTTGTAACAAAGACACTAAAACATAAGAGTGAAGTCTTTATGTAGGCACTAGTTTGACTTCTCAATGTTTCCTGTGCTGAATAAGTGCTGTCTTCAGCAATGGGGCTTTGCTCTCAGTTTGTGGAGAGCAACCCATACTCTAGATAACAATCTGTGTTATTTGGATTCCCTTCGGAACCCTTTGGAAAACATCTCAATTAGATGTAAACCAAATCCAGTTCTGGAAGGTGGAAACTTCTATTATCCAGTTGGGACTCTTGTCTGCCTCATTGTATGGTGAATTCATTTATATATCCTACATATGTGTGTGTAGGAATTTGCGACTGTATTAAGTTTTCATACTACCCCTCAAATGACTCTCATTTTAGCTGTTCCCTCCCTGTATTCCCTCACTTGTCCCCCACTCTTCCCTCCTCCCTCCTTGATCCTCTCATTCCACTCCCCCATCCACACATAACTATTCAAGATGTATAACTGTTCAAAATCTTTTTCTAAACTGTAGGCTGTTGCTTTATCTGAATAATGGTGTCTATGGTCATGTAGACATTTCTCAGTTTCATGAGGTCCCATCCCTTCATTGTTGACCTTAGTGCCTATACTAATATTGTTATATTCAGAATGTCTTCTCCTGTGCCAATAAGTTCAAGATTATTCCCTGCTTTCTCTTCTATCAGGTAAGTGTATCTGTTTTTATACTAAGTTCATTGATTCCTTGGACTTGAGTTTTATACAGGGTGATATTTATGGATCTATTTGGATTTTTCTTTTTAATTTATTATTATTTAATTGAAAATAGGTTCTTCTCATACAATACATCCTTATCACAGTTTCCTCTACTTCCACACCTCCCAGGTCCTCCCACCACTGATCTCTCCCAGATCCATTCCCCCTTCATTTCCTCTTTTGAAAAAAGCAGGCCTCCAAGAGAGGACAGCAAACACAAAATAACAAGATACAATAAGACAAGGCAAAAGCTCTCAAATCAAGGCTGTACAAGGCAACCCAACCAGAGGAAAGAAGTCTCAAGAGAAAGTAAAAGATTCAGAAACACACCCACTCCTAATATTAGGAGTCTCACAAAACACCAGGCTAACAGCCATAATTTATATGCAGAGACCTGGTGCAGAGACCCATGCAGGATCTGTGCTTGCTTCTCCAGCCTGTGAGTCCATGTGAGCCCCATGTAAGTTGATTCCATTGGCCGTGTGTCCTCCTTCCCCTCTGACTCCTATAATTTTTCCTCCTCCTATTTTTGTTCTCCAAGGGGATGGACCCAAAGGAGACCTCCAGTTTAGACCCTCTCTCTGTATAATGTCTGGATGTGGGTCTTTAAACCCACTCATATCACATGCCAGAGGAAGCCTCTCTGATGATAACTTGAAAAGGCACTGATTTATGAGTATAGGAGAATAGCACTAGGAATCATTTCATTGATTTTTTTTGCCAGTTGTATTTGATTCTCGCAGCCCTGCAGTTTGACCAGCACCATTTGTTGAAGATACGGTCTCTTTTTCAGTGTGTGATTCTAGCCTCTTTATCAAAAATCAGGTATCCATATGTGTGTGGATTAATGTTGTCTTCAATTCAATTCCATTGATAAACATGTAGATTTTTTGTCCCAATGTTGTTTGTATTACTATAGCTTTGTAGGACATCTCAAACAAGGAGATTATAGTACTTTGTACTTCCTACAGTTCTTTTATTGTTCAGGATTGTTTTAGTTATCTTGGTTTTTTTTTTTTTTGGTTGTTGTTGTGTTGGTGTGTGTGTGTGTGTGTGTGTGTGTGTGTGTGTGTGTGTGTGTGTGTTTCCATATAAAGTTGAAAACTGTCTTTTCAAGATCTGGTAACAATTGTATGGAATTTTAATGAGAATTACATTGAATCTGCAGACTGCTTTTGTAGGATGGCCATATTTACTATATTAATCCTTCTTATCTGTGAGCACAGGAGATTGTTCCATCTTCTGATATCTTCAATTTCTTTCTTCAGTGGTTTGAAGATTTTGTCATACAAGTCTTCAGCTTGCTTGATTAGAGTTAGCCCAAGATGTCATGTATTATTTGAGGCTATTGTGAAAGGTGTTGTTTCCCTGATTTCTTTCTCAGTTTGTTATTTGTATATAGGAGGGCTACTGATTTTTGTGAGTTGGTTTTGTATCCAGCTACTTTGCTTAAATCATTTACTAGCTGTAGGAGTTTCCTAGTGGAATTTTTAGGTTCACTTATATGTATTAACATATCATCTGCAAATAAAGATAATTTATTTTCTTCCTTTCTGATATGTATCCTCTTGATATTCTTCAGTTTTCTTATTGCTCTAGTTAAGACTTCAAGTAGTATATTGAATAGTTATGCAAAGAATGGATAACTTTGTCTTTTTCCTGATCTTAGCGAATTTAGTCTGAGTTTCTCTCCATCTAATTTGATCCTGGCTATGGGCTTGCTGTACTGACAACCGATCAAAATCCAGGTTTGTGGTTCACAGGTTGATGAATATATCCACAAAACATTCTTGTACATAAGGCTTATGCTGTGGGGTGTCTTTCTGTATGCTGTGAATATCTGTGGCTCTCATTGGATAATAAATAAAGGTGTTTTGGCGTATGACGAAAAAGCTTACAGCCAGGTGGGAAATCCAAGCAGAGATAAAGACAGAAGGATAAAGTGGAGAGAGATGCCAGCCACTGCTGAAGGAGCAACAAGATACCAGCAGACCAGTAATGCCACAGCCACGTGGCAACATATTGCTTAATAGGAGTGGGTTAATTTAAGATGAAAGAGCTAGCTAACCAGAAGCTGGAGCCATAGGCCATACAGTCTGTAATTAATATAAGCCTCTGAGCAATTATTTTATAAGTGGCTACAGGACTGCAGGGCCAGAGAGTAAGAAGCCCCATTACTTCACAGAGAGCATGTGGAATTGCAGTCTATCTAGGCAAAGGATTACATGCATACCAATTTTCCACTACAGATTTCTAAAAATAGTGGTTAACATAGAATTTAATAAATGCTGTATACAATCCCTAATTCTTTGTTGCTGATATTAAAGAAAAAATAGTAAAACATGCAGCAATCTCATGTCTGATATTTGCTTTCTCATCTCAGCCAAGTATAATCTCTCCTCAGTTTCCTGCTCTTTGTGTTACAGTTTATTCAGAAGTAGAGAAGAGGGTCACCAGGGCACTCATTTTGAGAGGGTCTCTTCTCTGAGTGATTGAGAGAGTCTCTTCTCTGAGTGATTATACTCTTGTTCTTCCTGGATAAAAATTGTCACTATTTTCCATCATTTTCTAGAACACATAATTCATTATAGTAAAAGACAGACTTCAACTCAATTACTCTTAAAGTAGGATCACTTAACTCAAAAATGTTAAGAATTATGTCTTAAAAATCCATGGGAAGAGTGACATTTAAAATCCTTATATTGAAGATCATTGATTCTCAGGTTTAGTGACATCATATATCTGATTTTTTTCAGTTCTAGTTTTTTCCACTATTTTGTCTTTAATGTATTAAAGTTTTCATCCATAGATTCATTGGCATAATAAACTATTTAGTCTTGTTTCTGTTCAGTATGTCAATAAATAAGACTGTGTTGTATATGCATGTCTGTGAAATGCCTTGAGTTTAAATTGTTCTAGGTCACATGATTGAATTAATAGGCCTTTCAGATTTTCCCTCATTTACTACCCTGCTAGTAAAGTTGAATGGACCTAAAATCTTATAGGAAATGTTTTCAGATTCTATAATATTCCAGAGAAATATGAAGTATTTTTGTTATAGTTCTTTACAGAAAAAAAAAAATTGCTAGATGAGGAAGTACTTACTCTTACAGGAGAAGGAGAAGTATTTAAAGAGAAAACATCCTAAGAGTCCCTCGCTCAACTCTTTATGAGTGAAGACCTGATTAGGTTCTAAACTTCTGTCCACTTGCTATTGCTTCAAGGTTCTACATCTGGTGGGGGATATCCTGACATGTATGTATGAGCTGTGCCAAACATTAAGTTCAGCAGCTTAGCTAACATTTTTTTTCCATAGAGCAACTATTTTATAGGTCTTCCTTTGTTAAAAGTGTGGTATCCATAAATCTTCTAAGATCATTTTTAAATTATCTTGCATATTTGTGTGGGCAGAAAGGCTGTAATTTATTGCTGAACTGAAATTCAGCTCTCACATATGAAGGAAAAATAAAATATGCCTTTAAGTTTCAAGATACAAGGATAGTCTATATTTTTGAGTTTTGAATGATTTTCAAAAAGAATATTATTTGCCATGTACATATATTTATCCAAATTAGGTAACAGTAAATGTTCAAGAATTACTATGCTAAGAATAAGGTATGAAAACAAAAGAATAAGGCCTGTTTTAGACTATCTTATAGATGTAAGATGTTTGTACTTACAGTAAAACTTTTCTGTCTATTTCCGTCTCCCTTATTGTGTGTGTGTGTGTGTGTGTGTGTGTGTGTGTGTGTGTGTGTGTGTAAATTAGTCCCTTTCTCCCAACAGTTTTCCCTTCCAATTTCATATACTTTATTTGAAACCCACTAAAACCATTTACTTTTTCCAGTATGCACATGGATGTAGGGCCATGTATTGGAGCATAGGCCGCATTTCATATCTATGATATAACATATAAATATTATATGATATTATTATATTACAGAATAATATATAACTATACAATATAAATATATTACATATAATATTTGTCTCTCTATATGTATGTATATGTGTACAGATATATATATATATATATATATATATATATATATATATATATGCCAGTATTCTGATTTATTAATTTAGGACATTTTGAATTGAAAACACCAAATTAAATATCCTCTTCAAAACATAATCCTTCTTTCTGTCTTTATTGATGAGCAAGAGTTACAGCAGTTGTTTTGATTACTGTGTCCAAGATTAAATTCCTAAGCAATTTTTATTTAATTATTTTAAATAACCATCTATGATGATAGCACTGTAGGCCTGTGGGAAAATAAAGATGATCCAGCTTTCACAGATGTCAACACCACAAGAGTAGTACCATGTGTGCTTTCATGACTTCTGACATTCAAAGTTCTGACAAGTGGGACCAATCATTTCTTTCTCATCTCCTCATTACCCAAGATACTTAACTTGTTTTTACAGTCTTTTTTTTTTTTTTTGCGGCACCCACATGCAAAGTTTTATTATTATTATTATTATTATTATTATTATTATTATTATTATTATTTTGGAAGAAAGTGGATTTATTAGAATGTCTCACAAACTGTGGTTTAGATAGTCCATCAATGGCTGCTACCAATGGAAATTTGAAGAATTCAGTAGTTGTTCAGTTCATGAGGCTGTGTATCTCAGCTGGTCTTCATTATATACCACAATTCTAAGGAAGTATGCTCTAATGCTGGTAAAATGGTGAACTTGGTAGTCAGAGCTAGGGCAAGCAGGGAAAAGGACAGCTTCCTCCTTCTGTGTCCCTCATATATGTACGCTGCCTCCAGAAGGTATGATCAAGATTAAAGTTGGATTTTATACTTTGTTTTATTTATTTATTTATTTGCTTATTTATTTGCTTATTTATTTATTTATTTATTTATTTATTTATTTATTTATTTATTTATTGGTGTTTTTGAGAAAGGATTTATCTGTGTAGCCCTGGAACTCATTTTGTAGCCCTGGCTGGTCTCAAAATTGGAAAATCCAACTGATTCTCCCTCCCGAGTGCTGGGCTTCATGGAGTGGATACTAGATATAAAGCAAAGAACAATCAGACTGCAACCCACAGAACCAGGAAGGCTATATAGCAGGGGGGACCCTAGGATTACTGTGGCTTATAATAAGTTTGGGTTTTTATAGTCTTTTATATCTTTTAATTTTTATTATCTGAAAAAAAATCTCATGTATTTAATAACAGGATTTTGTTCAATATCATCCTGCCCTGGGATTCTCCCCCACCCCCAATGTTTCCTTTCCAATTTCTTGTCCTCTTTTGGAAAAACATTAATAAAACATGGAAACTCTGGAAAGGTATTAATTCCATTTACTTCTGCCAGTCCGTACATGATGTAGGACCATGCATTGGAGCATAGGCACTAATATCAAGCATCATACCTTGAAGATAATTGATGATTGGCCAAAAGTGGGACTCCATCATCAATGTTTAGATTTTGTGTACCTTGACACTCTGTTTTGTTTTTGCATTCAGCCATGGCTACTGTTGAGTTCATAGGTACAATGACCCAGTCATGTTCAGAAAACTACTACCGCTGGCAAGAAACTCTTGTTCTTTCAATCTTTTTACCGCTTATTTTGTGATGATCTCTGAGCTTTGTAGGATTACAATTGTGATATAGATGTCATTTTCCTTGCCTCACACTGTACATCCTCTTATTCTCTGCACACTGATCAGTTGTACATCTTTGTATTAATTGTTATCTGTGGCAAAGAGTAGCTTCTCTGATGAGGATTGAGAGCTACACTGACCTATTAGTATAAAATCAGTATTTAAGGAGCAGCTTAATAGCTTATCTGTTTAACAAAAGAATAGGGGTAGATTCGCCATTCAGGTCTATGACCTATCCAGCCATGGTTTGGACAGTTGACATGTGTCTAGAGTATACAAAACATTGTGCATCAAGGAAACAACTCAAAAGATCAGCCAGGACATTAAATAGAGAAATAATACAAATGGCAAAATTGTGTGTATGTGTGTGTTTAACAATTTAACCAAAAGAGTAGGGCCAAATGCTTTGATATTTTATCTGAATGATATCCCAGTCAGAAGAACTAATATCAAGAGAACAAATGGCAGCAAATGCTGGCATGTGTGTGGGTAACGAGGGATGGCTGTTCACTATTGGTGGTGTATACAAAATTTTACAGCCACTCTGGAAATAACTTCATAGATCTAGAGATCTAGAAATAGAGTTTCCATATGACCCAGTTGACTCACTCTTGGGTATGTATCCAAAAGCCTCTGTAACTTACTAAGGAGATACTTGCTCATCTATGTTCATTTTTTCTCTCTTTATTGTAAGCAGGAAAAGTAAACAGCCTAGATATTCATCAACTGAAGAGTGGGTAATGAAAATGTGGTACATTTACACAATAGAATCTTATGCACTTGTATATGAAAATAAAAATTTGAAATTTCCAGGTAAATAAATGGAGCTGGAAATAATTATTCTCAGTGAAGTGTCCCACACCCAGAGAGACAAATGCTTCATATTATTTTACTTTCTCATTGGATTTTAGGTAAACTTCACAAGATGCAATTCATCCTTGGTATTGTCTCCAAAATTGCATTTAATTATAAGAATTATTTTTATCATTTGAAACACTAAATACTAGAATAGCAAAAATCTCATGAAAGTGATATGTCAGGTAGAAGGTCAAGGTTAGTATACTCAACAAACTCTATAGTTACTTCTGCTCACATGTATTTGAATAGAATGACAGACTATTGAATAATTGAACAGAATTCCAAAATCAGAGTCTGCAATGTTAATATCATCTGTGAATAATTTGAAATTGCCAAATTCAAGCAATAATAACTAAACCACAGGTACCTATTATTCCATTGCTTTGGGGGCAGAAACAAGTTCTCTGGGGGTTGCTGGCCAGGTAACCTTATCAAAACCAGTGAGCTGTAGGCTCAGTGAAAGTTCCTGTCAAAGTTAATAATGTGGATAGTGATAGACCAGAACATATTGAGTTGTCTCTAGCCCCTATATATGGTGCACACACAAACATGGAACAATACTACAAAAAAAAAGAACTTAGAAAATTCTAAGGTTCAACAAAATCTGTTTCTTGAGAAGCTCTAAGCTATCACCCTTTAAATTAGATCTCCATGGGATTCTGAAGTACACTAAAATTTGAGATTCATTGATATAAATGGAACCAAATAAAAATGGAAGAACTACTCATGAATATATTGGCTACAGGTGTTCTGTAAGGATGCTTTTACAAGGGTACTAATTGTATTCTTTGGGGCTTTATCCCCATGACAAAATTTATCTCCCAATGACCTCATCTCCTAATGCCATCATTTTGGCAATAAAGATTTCCACAGTAGAATTTTGGGAATACATAAACATCCAGACCACAGCAAATCTGATGCCGTGATCAGTAACAGGGATGTACTTTAGCACAAAGTGGGCATACTCCCTAACTCGATGATATTAGTGAGTTCAGTTGAATTGCGTCAAGATTTTCTCCATTTAGGATGATATTAGCTATATGCTTCTTGTATATAGTTTTTATTTTGTTAAGATATATTCCCTCTATCTCTCCATTCTCTAAGACTTTTATCACTGAGACATGTGGGATTTTTTTAAAGGCCTCAACCCTATACACACACACACACACACACACACACACACACACACACACACACACA
>CABHPR010141042.1:0-13110 GCA_902168415.1 Peromyscus melanophrys | reverse complement strand
GAGAGAGAGAGAGAGAGAGAGAGAGAGAGAGAGAGAGAGAGAGAGAGGGAGGGAGGGAGGGGAAAGAAGGAGAGAAAGAAACAGACAGGCAGACAGACAGACAGACAGACAAACAATAACATTCAGTCTTCCCCAGGGTTATGTGTTATCTTGTGAAGTAAAATTAAATATGCTAAAATATGTGTGAGCATGACATTTTCTCAAAATGTTGAAATTTACTGAGTTTGAAAATCATGGAGGCTTCTCTTCACCCTCTACCTTCCCATAAGAAGGGTAAAGTATAACTAGAAGAAAAGAGACACTTACTTCTAAGTGTTAAGGTGTGGCCCTACCCATCATGTTTTCTCCTCTCTGGTCTCTGGTACAATGTCAGTATGTATGAATGGATGATGACCTTGAACTTCTGACCCTTCTTCATTTGCTTCTTAATTTCTAGCTGGATAAGCAGGTGCTACCAAGTCCCATTTTCTCTCTTTCAAGTCTGAGATATTAGAATTACACGTCACACAACTCACTTACCTATACACTGGTATTGCTGTGGAATAACGTTCTGTATGCTGTGAATATGTGTTGCTCTGATTGGTTGATAAATAAAATACTGATTGGCCAGTAGCCAGGCAGGAAGTATAGACAGAATAAGTGGATGAGGAGAATTTTGGGAAGAGGAAGGCTGAGTCAGGAGACACCATCCTGCCATCCAGAGAGCGGCATGTAATGGCACAGAGGTAAAGCCATGGAACACGTGGCAACATAAAGATTAACAGAAATGGGCTGTGTTTAAGTGTAAGAGCTAGTCAGTAATAAGCCTGAGCTAATGGCCAAGCAGTTATAATTATATAAGCTTCTGAGTGATTATTTTATAAGCAGGGCTTGGCAGGACTGGGAGAAACTTTCCGGCTACAGGTATCGATGTAGTTTATAGTCCCCAATAGGTTAAAGAGACCCAGCACACAGTTTGAGGGTTTTCAGGGCCTATGTTATCAAGCAAAAATCTCAGGGATGCCTTCCAAGGGTTTCTTGGTCAGGAAGTCCACAGGCAGGCAGAAGCAGGCGTGAATGCACGCATACCAAAAACAAAAAACCAAAACCAATCAAACAAACAAAAACCATAGACTATTGCCATGCACACCAGCCACAAACTAGAATCTGGTTACTAGATGGTGACACACTGTACTGAGGACATAACTCACTTTGGTGGCAGGAACAAAGAAATACACCTTAGAGAGACCTAAAACTTCCTCTCTTTCAGCTAGCTGTCATGGTGCTGAAGAGTACTATCCTAACTGCTCTCAATTTATAACTTTTTGTTGTCGTATCAAAGGTCCCTCCTTTACCCTGGAGCACATACAGTGGAGGTGAGGGTCAGAGAGGAAGTAACTGTGAACATGCTGTGGTGGTTTGAATGTAATTGGCCCCCATAATCTCACAGGGAGTGGCCCTGTTGGAAGGTGTGGCTTTGTTGGAGTGGGTATGGCCTTGTTAGAGGAAGTGTATCACTGTGGTTTGAGGTTTCCTGTGCTCAGGGTACTGCCCAGTGTCTCAGCTGACTTCCTGTTGCCTGCAAGATATAGGACACTCAGCTACTTCTCCAGCACCATGTCTGCCTCATGCCACCATGCTCCCCACCTATCTTGATGAAAATGGACTGAACCTCTAAAACTATAAGCGAGCCACCCCAATTAAATGTTTTCTTTATAAGAGTTGCCATGGTCATGGTGTCTCTTTACAGAATAGTGAAGAGTCCAGGAATAGAGAAATATAAAATTATAAGCTTAAGAGATGAAAACTGAGAGTCATCAGTTCTAAAGGTTAACTGCTCACAATGGCTCTCTGCTTACAGCCAGCTCCTCTGTCAACAGTCATGGGTTAACTTTTAACTCCCTTGCCCCTTATAGCCAACAACTGCTTGGACCAAAGTTAATTTTTTTTATTTTATTTTTTTTATTTTTATTATTATTATTATTATTATTATTATTATTATTATTATTTTGGTTTTTCGAGACAGGGTTTCTCTGTGTAGTTTTGGTGCCTTTCCTGGAACTCACTCTGTAGCCCAGGCTGGCCTTGAACTCACAGAGATCCTTCTGTTTCTGCCTCCCGAGTGCTGGGATTAAAGGCGTGCGCCACCACCGCCTGGCTCACAAAGTTAACTTTTAATAGTTGTTTCTACCTGACTTCTAGCATGCATCCCATGCCTGATGTTTCTACGTGACTCCTAGCCTGCACCCCGTGCCTGACCCTGTAAAAGGGGGCCAGTAACCACCTCAATGGCCATAGTCCCAGAATTCCAACATTGGCTGTGGTCTCAGCTAGCTTTTGTGCCCTGCGGTGTTATTTTATTTTTTTAATTTTTATTTTTATTTTGCTGGAATAAAGTTTGCTTCTGATTTAATGGACTTTGGTGGTCTGTCCCCCATTATTTCGTGACCCTGGACCCAACAATAGAAACCCTAACAAAGACAGAAGTTGGTACCAAGGACTGAGGGTATTGAGATGATGGGCTTGACTCTGTTTTTGTTTGAAGGAATATGGACCTTGGGACTGTGGATTGGAAAAGCAGTTGAATGCTTTAAGAGCTGTTTAATGGGCCACAGTAGTAGACGCATGGAAGACAGTGGTGTTAAAGGTGATTTGGTGAACTGTGGGGGGCTGGGTCACGAGGTTACAGAGGAGAAGAATTTTAGTATGTCGCCTAGAGACGTTCTTGTGATATTCTGGGGAAGAAAGTGGCTGCTTCTTGCCCTTGTCCAAAGCATCTGCCTGAGGCTAAAGTGAAGCATTTTGGATTAATTCTGTTGGCAGAGGAAATCTCAAAACAGCCCAATCTAGACTCTGTTGTGTGGCTATTAATGTTGACTCTGATGAAGATTAATAATGAAAAGGAGCAGGCTGAGCAGGGTAAATTACACAATGTAAAATTTAGGGAGAAAAGGAACACCAAAAATGGAATGGAGCTAAATCCTGTGTCCAAGGTGATAAAAGGATTAAGAAATGGAAAAAAGGGAGTGGTGACCTCAGGGCAAGATGCCACCCAGCTAAGTTTCCAACTTGTGAATTAAAGAAAAGCTTAGAGCTGAGTGTAGGGGGACATACTTTTAATCCCAGCACTGGGAAGGCAGAGGCTGGCGGATCTCTGAGCTTGAGGCCAGCCTTGTCTAGAGATCCAGTTTTAGGACAGCATAGGCAGTGAAGGACAGAAAGCTGGTGAAGATGTAATTGAACAAGGGGGCCATGTTCCAGCCCCAGCAAGCAGCAGAACTTGGCAGCTTTGGCCGTGTGGTTCTGGCTTTTGAGATAAGAATCGAGGAAAGGGGCTATGGCATTTGGCCCTAAGAAAGCCTCTGAGGCCAGGCATGTGTCAAAGTGTCCCTGAATGGAGGCCAAGAGAGGCCATTGTGTGAAACTGAAGGTGAAGCCTGGATTGCCTTGGAGACGCCATGATGTTAGAGGTGCCAGAGCCGTGGGATACCTGCCAAGGAAGCTGCTAACAGGGAATAGAACCAACCCAAGAGAAAGAAGTGTGCTGCAGTCAACAAGGCTGAATGGAACTGGAGATCTGAAGAGCGTTTTGACATCAGACATGGAGACACAGAGTTTGGAGTCTGCCCAGCTGGGTTTTGGTCTTGCTTTGGTCCAGTATTTTCATGCCATGCTCTCGTCCCTGTGTTTTGGAATGGTTATGTATATCCTGTGCCATTATGTGTTGGAAGTATGATCTGCTTTTTGATTTCGATTTTTATAGGTGATTACACTTAAGAGATTGCATGAATCTCAGAATAGACTTTGAACTTTGGACTTTAAAACATTGTTGAGAATGTGATAGACTATGTGGACTTTTGAAGTTGGACTAAATTCATTTTGCATTATGATATTGTTACAAGCCTTTGGGGGCCAGAGAGTGGAATGTGGTCGTTTGAATGCTCGCTGTCATGATGATAATGGACTGAATATCTGGAACTGTAAGCTGCCACTTATAAATGTTTTATTTTCTAAGAGTTGCCCTGGTCATAATGTCTCCTCATAGCATAGAAACCCTAACACACACACACACACACACACACACACACACACACACACACACACACATACCATTCTATACACTACAATTAGAGCACAGACACGAGGTCCCAGTCAGAGTAGGAAAGGCAGGATTGCTCTCTCCTAAGATGAATCCTCCCCTCAACCCAGCAGAAATCTAGTTCAGGAGAAACAGGAATGTGCCCTAGCAGGAGAGATAATAACACTTAATTTTTAGTAAGAAATAATAATAATAATTTAGAATGCTTGTGAGGTATAGTGGCTTGTTCCATTGAGGCCATTGATATTTAAAGTTATTAAAATGTGTGTGTTAATTGTAGTCATTGTGTTGTTGATTTTTGGCGGTGTTTGTGTTCTTATTGGTACTTTGTGTTTTAATAACTATTGTTTCTTATTTCTTTCCACTGTCTCTCTGCTATGCTCATTCATGCCTTCAGGCCAAAATAATACTCTGATATTTTCTTGAGGTTTGGTTCCTGGATATAAATTTTTTAGGCTGTTTGCATTGTGGAAAGTTTTTGTTTCTCCTTCAATCATCACAGATAGTTTTGCTAGGTATATTAATCTAGGTTGGCCATCATAGTCTTTAGGACTTGGAATGCATTGCTCCAGGCTCTTCTGGCTTTCGGATTTTCCATTAATAAATCGGCTATTATTCTGATGGATTTTCCTCCAAATATGACTTGGGTTTTCTTTTCTTCTTTTCCTCTTTCAACTTTCAATACACTTTCTTTGTTAAGCATATTTAATATTTTAACTATGAATGCTATGGGGATTTACTTTCTGGTCTTGTCTGATTGGTGTTCTGTGTGCTTCTTGCATCTGTATGGGTGTGTCTTTCCTTAGTTTGGGGAAGTTTTCTTCTGTGATCTTGTTGAAGATCTGGTCTACACCATTGACTTGGGATTCTTCTCCATTATCTGTGCCTATAACTCAAAGGTTTGATTTTTTTTTCCACAGTGTCCCAGATTTCCTGTGTGTGTGTAATTTTGATATTCCTTGCTTATTTGGTCTTATTTCCATTATCTTTGAGTCCTGATATTCTATCTTCTGCTTGGTTCACTCTACTTGGAAGACTTTCCTTTGAGATTTCTAGTTGAGTTACTAGATTCTTCAAGTCCATCTTCATTTCAGCTGGAGTCTTCTTCAGTGTTTCTTTCTTCTGATTGAATTCCATTCTCAAGTCTTATTTTATCTTCATAATTTCTGTTAGACTTCTGTTTGTGTTTTCTTGGACAACACTCAAGCGTTCCTTCTTAAGCTCTTTCTCCTTATTTTCATTGAGCTGTTTCTTTGCGTTTTCTTTAAACTCCTTGAATTCATTAATGAGGTTTATGATTGTTCTTTTAAGTTTTGTGTCCTGGGGATCATCTAAGTCATTCTGATTGGCAAACATTTCCACAGGACTGGTAGGATTGGAGAGAAGAGATTGGCTTGACCTTTCATGTTGTTGGTTTTTTTTTTAATTAAGAGATTTTCTATTTGTTTTGCATATCAACCACTGATTCCCCTGTGCTCCTTCCTCCCACCCCCAGCCTACCCCCTATTCCCACCTCCTTCAAGGCAAGGTCTCCCCTGGGAAGTCAGCAGAGCCTGGTACACACAGTTGAGGCAGGTCCAAGCCCCTCCTCCCTGCACCAAGGCCAAGCAAAGTGTCTCAGCACAGGCACTGGGCTCCAAAAAGCCGGCTCATGCATTAAGGACAGGTTCCGGTCCCACTGCCTGGGGGCCCCTGTTGTTGGTATTTTTGAAATGAGATCAGGATATATGGACTTCTTTTGTTGGTCCTGAGCTTGTTATAGACAGAGCTGATTGGGGTGGAGAGAAGATGTTTAAGCAGTTCAAGAGGTTGGAAACAGTTTGGGTGGAATAAAATCAGGTGGACAGAGGGGACTGAGCTGGTATACGGCATGTACTCCCTGGAATGTGGAGAAAATCTGGCTGTGTAGAAAGTCTTCTAGACTCCAGAAGAGGATGTGGGAAGTACCAAGTGGGGTGGTGTAGGTCTAAGTCTTTTTGTTGGGGAAACTGAGACAATATTTAGAGTATCCATCAAACAGGGAAGTTTATTGATTCCTGTTATTTTGTTGTTATGTTATGGGGTTTTTCCCCTGTCTTTTGATTTACTGTCCTGGGATTAGTCATTCCTTGTTTCTTCTTGAGTGTGAGTAGCTTCTTACAACTGAAGTTTCCCTTCTAGAGCATTCTGTAGAGCTGGATTTGAATATAGAAATCGCTTAAATTTGTTTTTATCATGGAAGGTTTTTCTTTTCCATCAATTGTGATTGACAGTTTGCTGGGTATAGTAGTTTAGGCTGGCAGTTGTGATCTCTAGAGTTTGTAGAACATTTGCCTATAAGCTTCTGGCATCAGAGTCTCCATGGAGACCATGTAGTCCTGGCTATCCTGGAACTTGATATGTAGACCATGCTGGCCTCAAACGTAGAGAACCTCCTGCCTCTGGAATACTAGGCTGAAAGGCGTGTGCCACCATGCACAGTGAGAAGTCAGGTGTTATTTTAATGGGCCTGCCCTTATATGTTACTTAGTCTTTTTTCCTTGCAGATTTCTTTTTTCCTATATATTTAGAGTTTTGATTATTATGTGTCATGGGGAATTTCTTTTCTGGTCCTATTTAGTGTTCTGTATGCTTCTTGTACTGTAAGAGGCACCTTCTTCTTTAGGTTGGGGAAATTTTCTTCTATGATTTTGTTAATATTTCCTAAGCCCTTGACTTGAGTCTTTTTCTCCTTCCACTATCCCTATTAGTCATAGATTTGGTTTTTTCACAGTGTCCCAGACTTCCTGGATGGTTTGTGCTTGGTTTTTTTTTGTTTTTTTTTTTTTTTGGAGGGGGATTTAATACTTTCTTTGACTGAGGTATCCATCTCTTCTACCTTACTGTCAACATCTGAGGTTTGTGTTTGACATCCTAAATTTTTCGTTTCCAGTTTTCTTTAGTGATTCTATTTCTACTTTCATGCTGTGAACAGTTTTCATTATTTCATTTGACTATTGTTTTGTGTTTTCATGAACTCCATTAAGGGATCTTCTTTAAGGTCCTCAAACATCATTGCTATTTTGAGTCCTTGTCCTTCAGCTGTATTCCATTTCTCAGGGCCTACTGTAATAGGGTTGCTAGGTTCTGATGGAGGCATATTGACTTGGCATGTTTGTGTTTTTTGTTCCTGGGTCTAAAAATCTGGAGTTATAATGATTGAGGTATTTCTTGGTGTTGATCTTGTCTTAGTTGGGTGGGTGTTCCATTCTTTGGTTGCTGTTGCTATCTCTAGATCCTGGGCAAGTGTAAGTTGAAGGCAGAAGTTACTGTACTGCCAGAAACTCCCAAATACCCAGTAGCTATTTCCCAAATTACCCCACAGAGGCTCATTAATTACAAATGCTCAGCCAATAGCTCAGGCTTATTACTAACTACTCTTACACTTAAATTAACCCATAATTCTTATCTATGTTTAGCCACATAGCTTGGTATCTTTTCTCAGTATGACATTCTCATTTGCTTCCTCCGCATCTATCTGGTGACTCCTGACTCCACCCTTCCTCTTCCCAACATTCTTAGTTTGGTTGTCCCACCTACACTTCCTGCCTGGCTACTGCCCAATCAGTATTTTATTAAACCAATTCGAATGACAAATCTTTACAGTGTACAAGAGGATTATTCCACAGCATTTCCCCCTTTTTTGTGAAATTAAAAGGAAGGTTTTAATTTTAACAAAGTAAGATTATATACAACAAAAACAGTTATTAAGGAAGGATTACAGTAACACTATCTAATCCATTTACATTTGGCAAAATTAGAGAAAATAATTAATTATCTATCTTATCTTGATGAGTCTAAAGTTTTGTATCTAATTTACTTTCTATTATAACCAAGGAAAACTGTAATTATAACTATTTAGTCTTCAGCTCTATCAAAAACCCAAGAAGGGTGAAATGTTATCTAATGACAGGGACCTCAAGCTGCCTGGACAGTGACCCAAAGTTCCTCTGCAATGTTGGGCATCCAACTCTGGCCTATAGACCTAGAATACCTGACAGACTTTTCTGTGAAGCAGGATATTTGAAGGACTGTCCTGTCTTATCTTGGCAAAGTTTATTATTCACTTTCTTTTCTGTCCTGCTTGTCTCATTTGGACAGCATATTGTCAGCAGTTGAGGCAAGGGCACTTTCTTACCCAGTGGCTAATTTTGCCACAAAGAAAGTTAACTCCATATGGAGTTTCTTCATTGCCCATCATCTTCTCTGAAGTAGATTGGTGCTGCCAGGAGCAGACATGTCTCACTGTCAAGAAAAGCCTAAGTTCTTTAAAACATTTTAAATGCTATATTCTGTCAGTCTTTGAAGTGTTTGAAGATAACCTATCTATCTGAAACATATCTCTGTATGACCTTGAAAACATACCTAACATGACTATAAGTTTGCTATTATAGATGACTATTAATCTGTATTTCTTAATTATATATTACATTTTTAAGTGAGCTGTATAAACACAATATCCTAAACAAGAGTAGAAATATACATACAGTATAACAAAACTAGCTTTAAATTTGTATCAATAAACCAAAATCCATACTAACGTAAAACATGTAGGATTAATAGTTGTTTTTTAGATTAAAGTAGATTCAATAATCTACCCTTTTATCCTACCATTTCTATATCCCCCTTTTTCTTTTCAGAACAAGATCCCTGAATCTAATATCCTTTGTTTAGCTTTTTTCCTGACCATTATCCATAACAACTTGTAATCAACTCCCCTAAACAATAACAAATATCCATAATTTATTGTTGAGAGTGTGGGCATGGTTCTCTAGACTATGTCCTGCTGACTGGGGGTGCTGGTAATCTTATGGGGACCCTGAAAAAAATTAGTCAGTCTTGACTGGAGCATTTTGTGAGGCTGGATCATCTCAGCTTCCGTTGCCTTGAAGCTGTTCTGGATGCAGAACTCAGAGGGAACTGCAACAGAGGAGTGATGGGTGATGTTGCTCTGCAGGCTGTGAATGTGTTCCTCTGACTGGTTGATAAATAAAACGCTGATTGGCCAGTAGCCAGGCAGGAAGTATAGGCAGGATAAGCAGAGAAGGAGAATTCTGCGAGAGGAAAGCTGAGTCAGGAGACGTCAGCCCGCCATCCAGGGAGCAGCATGTCATGGCACACAGGTAAAGCCACAGAACATGTGGCAACATATAGATTAACAGAATTGGGCTGAGTTTAAATGTAAGAGCTGGTCATGGTAGGCCTGAGCTAATGGCCAAGCAGTTAGAAATAATATTAAGCCTCTGTATGATTATTTTATAAGCAGGCCACAGGACTTCAGGGCCCAGGCAGGACCGGAGAAACTTCTATCTACAGAGGCGCTCTGAGATGTTGGATCATCTGGGCCATCTGTTCCCATTGGAGATTTTTCAGGGGGTCTTCCTCAATCAAATCTGATTTTTTTTTTAACCCAGAATGAATCCACAGCCTCTCATTTTCTGTGGAAACAAAAGCAGAACCTCTTTCCCAAAGTAACATATCCTTTGACTTAAATTTTGAAGTCAAGACATTTTAAAAACATATAGATTGGTTTAATCCAGCAACATTTATAATCAAATGTCTCTTAGCAGCTCTTGCTCCTTCTTCAGCTGTCAAACATCCAAAGACAACACAATAACATAACACAGTATCCAGACTCCCTGTGTATTTTCCATCTTTATGCAGCCTTTTTAAAAAATATTACTTTACTCCCTTTTAAGGACTTTATTATTATTTTTAAACCATATGTTTCTTTTTTATGAATGTCTATACCTTCTCTTTACTCTCCCAAGCCAATATATAGTTTTAAATGCATTGTAAATCATTTTGAGGTGGGTTTTTTTTTTTTTTGGTCTTAATCTGTGTTTACTGCATTTCTCTATCTTTTTCTGACCTTATGAGTCTTTAAACTGCTAAGCCATGTGGCTAGCACCAAATCAGCTTGCTCTACCCCATTCCTTGGCTTCCTGAGAGTCTAGCTTCATGGTGGAGGTACTGGCGGGATTAAGGATATGGCTAACCCTGTCATTTGGTTTAGTGTTAGCCCTGGGCTTAGAACCCTAAAAGCTAGGTTTAGGATCAGGGTTAGGATTAGTGGGAGGGCCTGGGTTACAATTACAGATAGGGCTAAATTAAAGCTTGGTATAAAGTCAGTGTAAGAGCTACAATTAGTGTTAGAACTAGGTTTAGGGTGAAGCTGGAAATACAGTTTCCTTTAGGGCTTGGGATATGTTTAGTGCTAGTACTTGAGCTAGGGTAAGGGGTGTGGTTTGAGTTAGTATTCCAGATAGCTATGGTTAAAGCTAATGATTGGTTTAGGGTCAGGGTTAGGGTAGGGTTAGAGCTAGGTTTAGAATTAGCACTATGTTTAGGGTTAGTTTTGGGGTTAAAGCTAGTGTTTGGCTTAGGTGTAAAGGTTTGTTTTGTGTCAGGGTTAAGGTTATGTGTAGGGTTAGGGCCAGGTTTAGATTATGGTTGTGGTTAGTGCTATGGTTAAGTGGTATGATTAGTGAGGCTTAGGGTTAGGGTTCTGGCTAGAATTGTAGTTATGGTTAGTTGTGGGGTTTAGGGTCAGGGTAGAGTTAGGCTTAGTATTGGAATTAGAACTAAACTTAAAAATAGAACTATGTGCTGGGCGGTGGTGTCACACGCCTTTAATCCCAGCACTGTGGAAGCATAGGCAGGTAGATCTCTGTGAGTTCAAGGTCAGTCTGGTCTACAAAGAGAGTTCCAGGACAGCCAGGGAGGTTACACAGAGAAACCCTGTCTTGAAAATATATATAACTGGGTTCAGAACTAGGGTTAGGCTTAGAATTCAGGTTCAGAACAGAGCTTGGTGTAGCTTTAGTGTAAAGGGTACAATTAATGTTAGAAATTCTTCATGTTTAGTTTTAGATTTAAGTTTAGTAGTTGAGATAGATGTAGGATTAGGCTTTGGGTTTTGGCTAGGGGCTCATTAGCCCTATTTTAGGGTGTAGTTATGGTTAGACAGGGTTAGGATTAGTCTTAGGACTAGACTACAATTGTTAAGATTACAATTAGGGTTAGAGTTAGATAGCCTTCCATTTATGGTTAGGGTTATGTTTAAGTTTATGTCTAGGGTATGTGTTAGGACTACAGCCAGTTTTTCAAGACTGGTTTTAGAGTTAGATGTAGGTTAGGGTTATGGATAGGCCTGAGTTAATGGATGTGTCTGTGACCATTTAGGTATTCCAAAGAATAGAGTTAGATGTCTTGTGAGGTTAGGATGTGGGGCAGTATTGGTTTTATGTGTAACATTAGTGTTAGAGTTAGATGTAGAGTTAAGGTTAAATTGGTGCTAGGTTTGTTGTTATGGTTAGTGTTTGTCCTTGGGTTAGGTTTAAAGCTAGGTTTAGGGTTAGGATTGGTGGCAGAACCATTGTTAGGATTACACATCAGGTTAGGTTAGAATTTAGGATAACGTTAGTAAAAGATCTACAATTGCTGTTAAAGTTGTTTAGGTTAGTTTATACAGAGTTTTACCATTCTTTTTGTTGTTGTTAATTAGCATTTTTACTGATTTTTGTTTGTTCAGTTCATTAATGTTTTCTTTTTAATTGAAGGTCCTTTACTGGTCCTGCTTCCAGGAGTGGCCAAGATCAAGGAAAATGGGTGAGCAGCCAGTTGGCACAGGGATGGTCAGTTCCACATTTCCTTTACCCATAGAACTAAACAGACAAGCACAGTCACTGTTTTGGTGAGAAGTTGGCAGCATGGGATAGGGAAGGATGAGGAGTAGGGGTGTCGTTAAAAAAAATTATAGGCGCCTCCCAAAATAGGTGCTTAAGAAGGGACTTGGTCTGTTTCAACCTAAGAGGAATCAGAAGATCAAAAGCAGTTTGGAAGGGCCTGCACAGTCAGGGATGGAGGGAGGTGGACCTAGGTGGGAGAGGGAGTCAACATTTGGCAATTGGGTGAAGGGATTGCCTTCCCCCTGCTGGGATGACCCCAGCCTCTCCAGTCTGGCAGGAACAGGGGCAGCCTGTAACACCCAAGAGCGGGTCTGGGCCTGCTGGATGCTCCAGGCAAGGTGCTGGAGCCAGCTCCCAAAGACTTGCCCTCCATGGAGATGACAGCGCTGTCACCTAGTTTTCCTGCCAGGGTGCCGTGGTCCTTGACCTCCTCATAGCAGTTTTCTTGTAATTCATTTTTTATTCCTGTTGGCTTCTTCTTGATGGCATCCTTGGAGCTGGCATAGATCATTTTGCTCTTAGGGGATGCACACTCAGGGATCCAGAAGATGAACATCAGGTCCTCCTTCTTGCTCTCCTTGGTCTTGTAGGTTGCATCCTAGAGACCATAGTGGTCTGATCCAGTGGTGAGAGCAGAAAGCCCTGAGTCCAGGTGGGGATAGGTTTTTAAATCATAGCAGAGGTTGGGGTGAGGGGATTTCCAGGGTTTAGGACCCTGATTGGTTGACATTTGTCTAGGAGTATCTGTAAAAGGGAAATTAGTGTGTGCTAGGCTCAGGGACATCTGGCGATCTCACCTAATCTTACCTGATGATTGGAATGTTTGGAACGTTAGGTTCTTTCCCTTAGATGCTGGCCCATCCCTGGGTGGTGTCAGCTTATGGCTTCTTCTGGATCTGGATGTTACCTGCCAGTAAGCCTGTCATGGCAGCTGGGTCTGGGCCCTTAAGCCTGTCATGGCAGTTATGTGGTAAAGCTGTTTTTGGACTCCCCCCACATTTGGTATGAAGTTATTATAAGAACTAAGTTAGTGTTAGAACTAATCTTAAGGTTAGTGTTAGACCTAGCTTGGCTGTTCAGGCTGGAAGTATTGTTACAGTTTCATTTAGAGTTGTTGTTTATTTAGTGTTAGTGTTCAAGCTATGTTAAGTAAACGTGAGGGCTAATGTTAAGGTTAGTATTCAAGTTAGTTCATGGTTATATCCAATGTTAGGTTTATCATGAAGTCTAGGGTTTGGACTGGTTTTAGAAATAGGGTTAAGGTTCAGGTTAGAATTTGGGTTACATTAATGATTAGTTTTAGGTTTAGGATTATTTAGAGCC
>CABHPR010141041.1:20726-32527 GCA_902168415.1 Peromyscus melanophrys | reverse complement strand
ATGACACACCATGAGTAAATCAGGAAGATCACTTCCTCACATTCCCACCAACACTGAATATGTTACTTCTGTGTTAATGTAACTTGTAATTTTAATACTAACAAGTGAAATCATAAATCATTTTTGCATCTATTTGCAAGGTTATTTAGTCAACTTTAGTATTTTTCATGTGAGTATCTTTTCTATTTGTTTGTATGTTTTCCTATTTTTGTACTTTTTTACTTATAAGTTATTATGTTGTGATTATTTCCAAAGTGTGCTCTTTTGGTTTTTTTTTCTCATTAAAATTGTTAAAGTTTCGGGGGCTGGAGAGATGGCTCAGAGGTTAAGAGCACTGACTGCTCTTCCAGAGGTCCTGAGTTCAATTCCCAGCACCCACATGGTGGCTCACAACCATCTGTAATGAGATCTGGCACACTCTTCTGTGTACATAATAAATAAATAAATCTTTAAAAAAAATTGTTAAAGTTTCATGATGTCATGATAATTAAAACAATCGCTTCTATTTCTGAGTATCCAAAATGCTTAGAAAAGTTCTTATATTCCTTATAATTCTATAAATTTTTGTTTTTACATTTATCACTTCAAAATACCAGAATAATTTCTTTGATTAACCAGCCAATTGGAGGTTGAGTTGTCTTTGTTTTCATTTCTTACTTTATTATATATATGATCCCATCAGCCTTGGGAGTATCCAGGCAGGGATTGGGTTGTCAAAATTCCTGGATCAGTCTACCTAATCATGAAAAGCCACCACCTTTTGTTCATCTCATTGTAGCATATAAATACATTTTAAGGCATTCTGTTCTATTAAAATACTGAGAAACCCAAGGTTTGATTTCCTTCTCAGTATTATATTTTACTAGGAAGGTTTTCTCTGGGTGATTCAGTAATCACTCATTTGCTAGAAGTTATGGCCATTATGGGTACACCTGCACAAATTAAAACTGACAATGCTCCAGCATATGTCTCTGGTAAAATGAAACACTTTTTTGCTTATTACAATATAAAGCATATTAGAGGTATACCACATAATCCTATAGGCCAAGCAGTCATAGAAAGATCAAATCAAACACTAAAGGATATGCCAAATAAACAGAAAGGTGTAACAAAACCCCCTAGAAGTAGATTACATGATGCTCTATTAACTTTGAATTTTCTCAGCGCTAATGAGGAAGGAACAACACCTGTAGAGAGACATTGGATAATAGAAAAAACTACAGAATTACATCAGCCTGTATACTTTAAGGATATGCTGACCTCAGAATGGAAACCAGGACGTGTGTTACATTGGGGACGAGGTTTTGCTTTTGTTTCTACAGGAGAAGATAAGCTGTGGATACCATCAAAATTGATAAAGATTCGATTTGAACAAGAGAGACCTCTTAATTAGAAGAGGTGATAGTTCATCAACCAGCATGACCATCCAATTTAAACTAACTTATACCACTAATAAATGCTTTTCATTTAATCAGATATAACTTGCCGAAAGGGAACCTCCCCAAAGTTTGGCTTGGGGAAGAGTTTTTGTTTTTGTGTTTCAGGAGAATGAAGGCTGGACAAATGAGACATCTGAAGAAAAAGGACAAATCATCTAGAAAAAAATGTCCCAAGAAAAAGAGTAAATTGGCCTATTGGTATATCATCCATAAAATTTCATAAGTCTTCCTAAATGTTTGTTTCTGTTCTTGTCTACAGACACTTAATACAAATGATCTTTATGTAGTCCCAGTTTAATTAAAATTTAAAGCTAGCTTTTGAGTTGGAGAATGGCTCTCTCCTTCTCTAAACTCAATCATGTTTGTTAAAAGGAAAATGCAAAATCTCTATATGATGTCAGAAGAAAGAGTCATCTGATATGGGACAGAAGAAAACCAAAATTAAGGAACTATTCTATTGCCAGTAATCTCAATTCTTTGGCTCTATTTTGATTCTTTAAACTTTTCTTAAGGTATGAATTTTATATAAAAATTTGTAAGATTAATATATATATATATTTTAAACTTTTGTTATGATATTAACAGTCATATAAAGTGCTAACTAATTCTAGAAAAAAGGCTTCATTTAGCTGCCTGTTTTTGTTTTGGAGTCTTTATCAGTTTTCTGCAGGGAATCATGACCAGGCCTAATAGCGAATTTGAAGTCTCCAGAAAGATGATGGGGCCCCACAACGACGATTCCAGATGGACAATAATAATACCATTAAGCTGAAAAACATCACCCAAATATCAGCTTTGGATTACAAACTGCTCAGGATAATTTTGGGATGGCTAGCTGAGATGATCTAGCCTCACAGACTATTCAAACAAGGACTTGAGATAATCCCTGCACTTTTGCATTATGCAGAGACTGGACAACAAATGATACAGCTACCTCTCCCAGAATTTGACAATTAACCCAAAATTTTTCTTTTTGGGATCCCCTTAAAGATGCCTGTGCCCACAAACAGCAGGAAGCAATCTTAAGAACATGATGCCCACATTCCCAAGAGGTGGGGCGGGTGGTTTGTGGTCTACAATGGGTTTTGGGTTTGGGATAATTGTCATTGTTTAGGATGGTTTGTTACAAGTTGTTATTGTTAATGGCCAGGAAAAAGACTTAACAAAGGAGATTAAAGATTCTTGTTTGAGAAAAAAGGAAGAAAAAGAAAAAAGAGGATAGATAAGAGGAAGATTATTGAATCTATGCTGAAAAAAGATATAAAAATGATAAAAATAAAGGGTAGATTATTGAATCTACTCTGAAAAGAAAAAATAAGGATATAGATATGATGTAGATAAAAAAGTAGATTATTGAATCTACTTTTAAAAGGAAACTCTTAGTTTTAATTATTTTACATTGGATTGGATTTTTGTATATTGTATACAAATTATGTATATTGATACAAATTTGAGATTGATTTTGTTAGAAAATACTGCCCGTATATTTCTAATCTTATTCAAGGTATTGTACCTATACAGTTCATTTAACAATGTAATGTACTTTGCTAGTCCTTGAATGTTATTATTACCAACTATTAGGATATAAAGAAATGAAAGTTAGTAGTTAGACATTACAATTGAACTTATAGTCATATTAGGTATGTTTTCAAGGTCAAGCAGAGGTATATTTTAGATAGACAGGTCATCTTCAAACCCTTCAGAGATCTACAGAATATGGCATTTAAAGTGTTTTAATAACATAGATTTTTTTCTTTTTTTATGACTATGAGATATGTCTGCTTCTGGAAGCACCAATCTACTTCAGAGAAGATATATGCATATGGAGTTAACTTTCATCACGACAAAAGTTAGCCACTGGGCAAGAAAGTGCCCTCGAATCGACTGCTGACAGTATGCTATCCAAAATGGACAAACAGGACACAAAACAAAGTAGTACCAATCCTTGCCAAGACAAGTGTGGTTGCAGGCATCCTCTGAGGCCAAGACAATATGGCACCATCACTGAAGTGGCTTTGCAATCCAGAAAAGGTACAGTGCTCCTTTCTTCAAAGGCAACTGAACTGGCAGTGGACCAATGGCTTCTGGTATGCAGTGAAACAGTAGCTGAAACAGTTATTCTTGAAGGAGTAACTAGGCTGACAGAGTCTAACCTCTCAATGGTAGACTGGCATTTAATAAAGGAGATGAAGCCACCCATAAGCCTAGAAGAATGGGAAGCTGAATTCCAAAAACACCAGCAATTTCTCGAATTTAAAATCCTGAATCATGACAGGACACTGGTGGAATTCAGGTTTATCTGGTACATGGAATACTCGCACCTAATGTGAGGTCGAGCTGTAGGCCTTGTGTACATCCTACTTCACAAATGAGTCTGTCAGATATGCTAAGCCTGTAGGCCAAAGATGATGCCCCAACGTGCAGAGAAACCTCGGGTGACTGTCCAGGCAGCTGGCTGTTTCTGTCATAACTCATTTTTTGGAAGTCACTTGTTTGCACTTCCTGTTTTACTAGGTAATATTATTTCCTTCTCGGGTGTCTGAGGGAGTTGAAGATTAGATAGTTGTGGTTACAGTTTTCCTTGTTAAGAAATTCAGAAAAAAAACTCACTAAGAGGTGTTAAGTGTATAAGTTTGAAAGACATCATAAGATAGTTTTCAGTTGGTAATATAAGTTAGGATAGAAAGTGAATTAGGTACATTTTAGATTCACCAAAATAGGATAGATAATGGAATATTTTCTCTGAATTTGTCAAATGCAAATGGACTAGACATTGTTGATGTATTTATTGCTTGTATATATTGTATATAGTTATTGTACTTATTGTATATAGTTTTTCTTATATTAGCTATAACTTTTTTATTTTTTTGTTTTTATTAGACAAAAAACAGGGAAATGTGGTGATATTTTATTTATACTTTAATAAATAAAGCTTGCCTGGAGATCAGAGGAAATAGCAAGCCATTTTAGGTAAACAAAGAAGTCAGGCAATGGTAGCACATGCTCTTAATCCTATCACTTAGCAGGCAGGATCTCTGTGTGTTCAAGGCCACACTGGAAACAGAGCCAGATGTGGTGGCAAATGCCTTAATTCCACAGCAAGGCATATAGACGTGGGTAGACAGGAAGGAACTCACATTTAGAAGCTGCAGAGTTGGTGAGGTAAGGTTGGCTGGTGGCTTTCCCTATTTCCCTGATCTCTCTAAGGCTTTCACCCCTATATTTGGATCCATGTTTTTATTTAATAAGACCATTTAGAAATTCGTCTACATTATATATTTACTATTTTATATTGTTTCTCTAATATAATGTCATTTCAATTTTAATGGCACATTTTCAGTGAGAATGTAAATATATTTGCTTATATTTCTGTACTGTATTTCCTTGACTGTATTTTTCTCCACTGACATATTTCTCCCATTTATACAGAACTATTTTAATTATTACTGCATAATATTCAGTTCCTATCATGGTGCCTATTCTTTAAAACATATGTATAGAACCAATATCATGTATCTAGTGCACTACTACATTTTCTGATATAAATAGTAAAAGTGCTCTATATTCAACTACTAATCAATTATATTGTAAATGTACAAAATGTTCAGTATTTTACATGTTATATGCTATGAACAATATAAAACCAAAACAAGCAGATAGTTGTTTTGTACTGAAGGTATACGATAGTTCAAGCAGAGTGTTCTGGGAAGATATTAAGAAATTAACATTTGAATATGATAAAAGAGCAAGCCATGATTTTATCTGTGGATTGGCACTTCAGATAGAAGGAACAATTTTTAGGTCTCTTATTTTTTTTCAGTGTTTGAGTTGTACATGCATAGAATGAAATATGATCATATACATTCCTCAGTCCTCCCTTCCAACTACTGCATATGCCTCTAACACTCCTCCTCCTAACTTCATGTCTTTTTTCTTTTTTGATAACCCATAAGTCTAAATAGTGCTACTCATATAGACATGGATGTGGGGCCATCTGCTGGAGCAGGGGAAACCTACAACTGTCATACCCTCAAAGAAGGATTCTCTCCTCTCGGGCTGGTATCCACCACAAACAAAGAACCTTCTCTGATCAACTTTGAGAGTAGCTCAGATGTATAGGAATAAAAATAAATATTTAGAAGATAATTTGACAACATTAACAGTTAGTAAAATAACAATAGCATGTTCTATTTTAGGGCCTATGACCTCCATACATGAGACACACCGGTGTCACAATACCAGATTGAAATTTGCTCCTGTGTAACAAGCTTCAACTCTGATCATTTTGTCTTCTAAAGCAGTAACTAAATCATTCAGGAGATAGGCCAAAATTAGGGAATAGATAGAGAGACAGACAGATGATATATATATATATATATATATATATATATATATATATATATATATCTCCTCATAAAGCTGTTTATCAAAAGAGATTAAGAGATGTACTGGAGATCCAGTTCCCGTTGTCAGATACAGCCCCCAGTATCCTTGGCCAGAGTAGCAAGGGCATTTCTGGAACTGTTGTGTAAATAGTCCCTGCTCTGAGCTGCCTGCCAGCTTTGATTTCTTGGTCTTATCATCCCCCCCCCACTCCTTTTAAAGAGGTAACCCTGTCATCTAGTGAATTCTGAAGACAACAGTCTTGCTTCTTTCTGCTAAATAGAGTCATCAAATGTGGCATTTGGAGTACTCTTCAGTGGGTCTATCTAAGAGACCCCAAAAGTGCATTGATAGTTCCATTTGCACAACTGTCAGGTATAGGGAGGAAAGGAAATCCTTGGTTAGATATGGATAGAGACATAGAGGAGAAGAATTCAGGCAAGTGGTATTAGCATTATAAGCCCTAGTCAGTGAACCAGGAAAAGTCAAATCAGAGGGAAATTTGTAGCATCCAAATCAAAGCCCATCAAAATCCCTCTACCAACTCACAGGAGCATCTATCCGTTGGGCTTCCCTTTGCAAGGGTTGTTTTTTTTTTTTGCTGTTGTTATGTATTTATATTTTTGCCTCCACGTGTTGACTCCAGAGTTATGAATCAAAGATCTGTTTTCAGGCACTTTGATAGCTGTTTGAACAACTGGAAGCACATGGCTACTACAGAAAGAAAGAGAGAAGAGATCTAACCACAATATGAATTCATAACACTAATGGGTCTGACTCTGCTAGCTGTAGGTCCTGTATAGGTAGGTACTGCAGTGTTGAAATTGAGCCAAGAGTGTGATGTCCCATAACTGGGCAGCATTTTACTTATGTGTACTTATGTGGGTGGGGTGGATATGTATATGTGATTAAATTTTCCCAGAGGACTAGAGACCTTGTGCTCCTCGAAGCTGGGGTCACAGGAAGTTGTGAGCTGTCAGATGGGGGTCTTCGGAACTGAATGTAAGAGAAGCACTTTCAGCCACCAAACCATCTTCCCAATCCCTCTAAATGGCATTTTCATGTCTTATTTAAATTACTCAGACCGTTGTAACTGATTTAGACTTTCCAGGTTGTATTTTTTTCAATTTTCCATGCTAGAGACATCTAACCATCTTAGGACCAAGTCTTATCACATACAAATCTTTCCTTACTAAAATTATCTTCATTCTTACGTCTTCCAAACATTTTTTCTCCTACCCACTGGTTCCATTTCATTACATTTCCTTTCCTAATACCCTGAGACATAACGATATTAATAAATAAATTTACCATATAATTAGAAGAAAGTTGAATCTAGACTACATACATAGCATATAATAAATACAATAAACATAATATAAGTTCCTAGGCAAAGCACTGAAAACACAAGACAACCAAAGTTTTGTGGGCTGTGCACAGTGTAGGAAATGATCTCCCATATTTGTGCTTTTGGTTTTGAGTGAGTGCAAGCAGCAAAGAGAAGCAACAGAAAAATAGCAAAACACTACAAAATTAATATTTATATTTCCAGCAGAAATCAACTAAGGAAACCCTGTTAAAACTATGATGCTGAAAGGTTTTTTATTTTTAGGCAGTGAGTTCTTTCTGTCCTCTCCATGGATGAGCATCCCATTAGCTGCTTTGACTACAAGAAGCTTTATATTATGGGATAAACAATAGTAAACTCTGTTGGAAATAGTTTTCTCCTTAGCTGTTCTTAAAGGCACAGTGCCTTGACTCTTGGGCTATTTCATTGCTCTTACTTTTCATTCTCAAAAAGTCAAGGGGCCAGCCTGACTCAGGACAGGGGATTTTGGAGGTTACTTTGAGAAAAACATGCTTTAATCTGAAATGGTAAGGCCAAATCTCATCTCTAGAGCCAGCTTCTCAGTGACTTCAAACAATACTTGACACTTTACCAATATTTTAAGTATACACAAAAGACATCTTCCTTCTGTAAAACTGATCCAATGCACTTACTCTTCTAACCTGTGTGGATTTGTCCAAATAAGTCTTCTCATCTGATTTGTCATACATTGGGAATGGGGATTGAGAAGAGGCAGAAAACTGTTTTTTCCTTTTGGAGTGTTATCAGTGGTGGAACACTTGACTTTGAAGGGACACTATATGATATCTCTAATCTTTACAAGGTCAACAGAATCTCAGGTTAGATATGGGTAGAGACGTAATCTTCTGTTATCTTGTTCCTCCTTTTCTATAAGTATCTACTGACACACACATTTATTTCCATTGCCATTTACTCTGGTGTCAAATGGCCAACCACTGGGCAACATGTTCCTTGTTTCTTTTTATTCTGAATACCCAGTGAGCTACTACAGAGCTTAAACCAGAACCCAGAGCACTAGCAGCACTAGTATGGGCCTTTTCTAATCGTCACCACATTGTGGATTTAGCGTTTATCTCATCCCCCTGGTTATTTATGTCTTCTCTGAATGGGGTCATTCATCTCTCCCTAGAAAAACAATGCTCTTTTTTGGTACTCATGCTTTTTAGGGTATTTCTTGAATTATTTATACTCTGAGCAGACAGTAGTTGATTTCACTAAACGAGAGAAGGCACGGATTTATAGGGTCCAACAGCATACATTTCAGTTTTCACTATAGACAGATCATTTCATTTCTTTCTAAACTGCTACTTGATATCTGTTAGTTAATAGTGAAGATTAAATCAGCAAGCTTGTAAATTACTTCATTTTGTGCACTACTCTATGTTAATATTCTCCTACTTTAGTTTAATTTCATACCTGTTACTGAAATAAAAATGTAAGTTTTATGCCATCCTTACTGATTTTAGAGATGATTTGGATACACTTTCAGCTTTTCAACCAAGTTATTTATAGTAGTTTGAGTTGTCTGATGATGAGGTAGACTAAATGCATGCACTTACAATGTCTTACACTACATTTACATTCTTTTATTAACACATTTTATGGTATATTTTATACTTAGGACTGAAAATCATGTTATATACTCAATAACCTATGGAGTTTTGTGTGCAAATGACTGATAACTTCCTATTGCTTTAGCAGCCTGGTTCTGTCTTCCTGAAAACTGCAGTAAGACCAGATGATTTGAATCCTAGCTCAGCACTGTTTTTAAATTGGTTCATTACACTTTACTTAACACATACCTCAATAGTCACACAGAGAAATACCTCTCTTCTTTGAATACCTATTATACTGCCCAATTTATAAAATGTGTTTATAATTTTTAAATATCATACCCATGCTTTATTTTGAACATCATACTTGACAAAGTTAACCTTTGCATAAATGGTTGGCATTAAGGATATCAGTGAGTGAAAATATTGACTACACATTCTTGCTGCTTCAGCAATATATAGCATTTTAATTTAAATTAAATTAGTCAATATACATGAAAGCACTTTGTAAATTGTAAAGCACTCTGCAAGAGACATCAAGCTATTTAATTATATTTTTGACATCTGGCATCAGGTTTCAAGTGGAAATAAATCAAAGAATTTATCTTAGGAAGTTCTGTCTTAGGTCATTTGCAAAAATGTGCCAGAATTTAATTATCTGTTTTCTCCAACATTATTAAATATTTGAGTGCTTTTCAATAACTTAATTATCTCTTTTAGTCATTGTTTTTAGTAACCCTTAGAAGAATGTCTGCAGAGAGGAATTCTAGTCCACTTCTACTTGCAAACCTATTCTGAAAGATACAGCAAGGTAATCAGTACACGTGTAAATAATTATTAATCTGACAATAAAAGATAAATTCTCAATCTTTATGTGTTCTAAGCTATTCTAAACATCACATTAAGGTCAGTTTTCCAGTGCAATCCAAGTTAATAGTAGTGTGACACTGAAATTGGCTTTAGGTTAATAAACCGTGGTAGGAAAAACCACACTGACCTGTAGTCTTTGTCTCAGCAAGCATTCCTTGGCAATCAGTAAGGGTTATTCTCACAAGATTAGAATAAATAATGCCTTGTTTTTTACTAGTAGGATGACCCTTTTAACTTTGGCATAATCACTTTTATCTTACATCCCTTTTCATCAATTTTCTTCTCTTTTTCCTGTCATTAACAGACATTCATCCTGTATGTCATTGTTTTTTTTTCCTCAGTAACCAGCACAGATTCCATGGAGGGCAAAAGTGTTTATGACAAAATGGAACAAACATCCCATGAACAAATCCCTATGGTTGGTGTGGGAAATCTCCTTATTATCGTTGGACATGGATGCCTCAGTTGGCCCCACCAAGAATATAAGCTCTTCCCATTCCTCTTGGTTGCCTACTAAAACTACTTATTAAGACCTTATTTCAGAAAATAACACATACCTTGATTGCCAAACATAAAGAAATCAAGCTGGTGGAAACCTTCTTCCTGATAGCTAGCTTTCATAATGCCAGAAAATGCTATTCAGGATCCTGGGGAAGAAAAGGCATCAACACTCTGACCTAGCTGTGAACCCTATGAACAATAACAAACCCACCAACCTGACAGCCAAGATGTGCCCACAGCTGCAATAGTGGCATGACTATTAGGCAGCAACTAACCACTCTCATATGGGATTTGAAGCCTGCTCTTCTGCAAGAGGGGCTTAATGCTTGATACTGTAAACCCAGTTTTAAAATAATATATGGCTAGGGATTCCCCTTTCCCCAGGTTCTAGAGATGAAATGTGTCGGGAGGAAGATAATAGAGGTCAGGAGTAATCAGAATTAATTATATACATGTGAGAAATAATCGAAGAAAAAATAAGAAAATATCTTGGGTTCTTTGCAGTTTGTGCAGGGGCCATTTTCAAAAATATTTTCCATCTAGTGTCCAACTTTTTTCTACACATGTATCAAGTAGCTACTATTACCAGGAGCATTTTTATAGACCAAGAAATTATCATTCTTTTTCTCTAAACACTCATGCACTGTATTAATATATTCATGGATTTATGCAACAAATATTATCAATATCCTTGGTGCTCCTGAGGACATTCTATGTACTGTGGCTATAGCTGTGAATCTTACATTCCTGAAAGAATAAAATAAAATAAGTACATGCATATGAAATAAAATTCTAATAATTGTTTGTCATATAAATACACCCTGATTATAATATTTAAAATTATCCTTGTTAAAGTGAAAGGATGAAAGCAAGTACAGTTCATGAAAGGGACACTTAATCAAAACTGCGTGGTTAGGGAAGGCCTCCCTGTAAAAGTGATATTTGTTCTGGGATGTCCATAGTATACAGAGTTAGATGGTCAAAAGGATAAGAGAACACTACATAAAATACAAATTATATACAAAGTCCCTGAGAAGATCATTGGTTTAATGAGAAGCAGGGGAAGTATGATCATTTAAAATACTCAGGGGGAGCTGAAAGTATCAAAATGAACAACCTAATATTGGTTGCAATCACAACAAAAAGTAAAATCCCATTAGTTCAAATTGTAGTTTTGCTATTTACTATCTTTTGTGCCTCTGATAGTCAAATACCTCTCTATGCTTCAGTTTCATTTTCTGTGAATGGAGGGGGAAATGTAACAGTAATGTCTTAGCAGTTTAGTGATAATTAAGTGAGATACTATATAGGAAAACAAAAATACTAAGCACATAGTAAAAATAGCTGTTATTGTTACATTTTTGAATAATTTTCTGGGCATTAGTTTGAATCTGTATGTCATCTTTTTCTTAGGCATTAGTATATACAATTTTACCTGTAAAAAACTTACGTAGAAAAAATTACTTTTAAATCTAGTTTAAGTACAATGAACTTATTACAGATTTAAAAATTAATGTCTGCGGAGAGAGGGAGAATAAATTTGCTCAGGGACAAGCCACCTGATAGATTATCCAAGTGTTCAGCCTTGAATATGTGTACATACAAGAAACACTAAATACACTCAAGAGAAAAAATTGTGCGTGTGTGTGTGCGTGTGTGTGTGCGTGTGCGTGTGCGTGTGCGTGT
>CABHPR010141041.1:0-20626 GCA_902168415.1 Peromyscus melanophrys | reverse complement strand
GTCTGTGTAGAGAGAGAGAGAGAGAGAGAGAGAGAGAGAGAGAGAGAGAGAGAGAATAGTTAAAGAATAAGAGGACATGATTTGAAAGAGAGTGGGAGATCATGGGAGAAGTTGAAATGGAGATATTGTAGATGGAAATGATGTAAAAAACAGCACTCGTATGAAATTCTCAAAAATAGTAAGTCTAGATCTCAAATTTAAAGGTTGTCATGTTATTGTTTTTCCAATTCTTTTTTTTTTTTTTTTTGGTTTTTTCGAGACAGGGTTTCTCTGTGTAGCTTTGCGCCTTTCCTGGAACTCACTTGGTAGCCCAGGCTGGCCTTGAACTCACAGAGATCCGCCTGGCTCTGCCTCCCGAGTGCTGGGATTAAAGGCGTGCGCCACCACCGCCTGGCGTTTTTCCAATTCTTTAATTACCGTTAACATTATTTTTATCAGAGTCTGATGATTTTAGACTTAAAGAATATGTGCTGTATTAGAATAAGAGAACACTTTTTCCTTCCAATTTTCTAAGTTTTGTTGAATTTGAATTTACTTTAGCTCTAGTTTTACAATTATGATAGCACACAGTACCTAGACTTGTAGCAGAATCATATAATTATTCTATGTTTCTTATTTTAGGAATAAAATTGGTCAGGACCTCTCATAAATTACATGAGCACAAAAAGATTGTCATATGATTTTACTATGCTAGAACACAATTCACTTCCCAAATCCCTAAAGATCTGTACTCACAGATGCTCATACTTCAAGCCTACTTAACTTCGTGTTATAATAGTTTATGACATAACATGTTGCTCATTTGATGCAGACGCTGCAAACTTGCATATATTATAGGCCATTTTTTAGTTATTTTGAAAAATAGTAAATACCTATGAAGTTCAAGGACTTTGGTTAATTCTGTATAGAATAGAAAGATAAAAAAGACATGTATCTTGACCTTAAAATATTCACTAAAACAGAGGGTAAGGAGGATCCACCAAAGGTATAAGGAGAAGAGAACAAAAGGAAAGAACAAAGTGATATAATGCATGTTCAGAAATAGAAAGTAAAGTTGCATACAAGGAGATTGAAAACCAAGTTACATATGAGGTACAATTTGATGTATGCTTCAAATATCTGACTAGAATATCAGTTGACGATAATTACAAGGAAGGAAGCTGCAAGCAAGAAGACGACTACTGAAAAGTGCATGGAGACCAGAGAAGACAGGCACTCATCCTTCTGGAATGTTGAGTACTTACTGTAGCTGGAGTTTAGATTAGAGCACTACATATATAAGTGAAAGCTGAGAGATCGTTTTAAATAAATTTGGATGGCTCCTAGAAGCCAGATTATTGAGCACCTTCAATGATACACCATGTAGTTAGGACTTCATTATGAAAGTAATGAGAAAGTTTGTGGATAATGTCTTAGTCATACCCTAAGATGTATTTATAGTAGCATGTAGCAGAGTTTGGAGCCACAAACACAAGTATTTTAGGAATGATAGGTGTAAAGGATGTAAACAGGTAAGATAAAATATATAGTGAAATTTGTTTCATAAATCTTAGAAAGTGATGTCAAGTGATGATTCAGGAAAAGTCTATCTCCCATGATGATTTTTTTTTGTATTGGAGAAGTGAGGGAATGGCAGTGACATACTTAAAATTAAAAAGTGAATTACTACTTTCTTTGTATGGTACTTGATAACATCATAATTGACTAGTTTCTTAATGAAGAAGCAATGTGGCATAGTGGTAAATAATGAAACCTGAAGCTATGTGTATTCCGAGTTTAATTTGTTTATGACCATGGGAAGATTATATAAACTCTCTAACTTTCATTTTCCTGAGCTTGAAGAATAGTGCTAAAAACAGCAAACACCACAGAATATGGCTGTGAAGATAGTTATAATCACTAAAAATGCTTATGTTATTATATAGCATCTAAGTTATTATTTAAAAACTTACAAACATCAAGCTAAGGGGATAGCTTAGTAGGTAAAATACTTGCTGTACAAGCGTGAAGACCTGAGTTAAACTGCCCCAAACCTATATAAAGCGGGAGCATTGCCATGTGCTTCTAATCCAAGTAATCCTATAGAAATATGGAACATGGGTACTGCAAAATCTTGAGAAGCAAATGGGCCAGCTAGCCGGGTGTACACAACTGCAAACAACAAGGGACCGTGTCTCAAACAAGGTAGAAGGTGAGGAACTGACACACAGTTTTCTGCTGACATACACATATATGACTCAATATGCACGTGCTTCCACTCACACACATAAGTATGTGAACACAATTCACACACAAGCATCACACAAACACAAATTACAAACGTCATATTAAAAAATACACTTGTTGGGTAATCATTTTGTGTTCTTTTCCCTGGGAAAGACTATTTTCTCCTGCAGTTTGTATTCCTTAGTTGCCTGCAATTCTTTGTCTAGGATTGGGAAATCATATACACAAAGTAGCATTATACTAAATGAGTGTATTTTATTTATATATTTATGAATATATATATGTATGTGTGTGTGTAACAACAATTAAAGAAAAAGAGACCAGAGACCATGAATTATAGTGAGAATGGGGAGATTGAGGAAGGAAAGGGGAAATGGTGTAATTATATTTTAATTTGGAATAAAAAAATTAAAAAGAAATACACTTATTGCTGTGCTAGAGTCAATAACATATGGAATATGTGACAGTATAGAAATATACTAAAAATCATTTTAACTCTGAGGTGTTAACACAGAGAACATACATGTTAAAAACCATTTAGATGAAAAATGTACAATAATGAAAAAGGAATTAAAAACAAGAGTTTAAAGATGAGCTATTTCTATGTTGTCTCTCAAACTAAAGCCAAAGGCCTTTCTGCTGTAATAGAAGGCTCTAAGTACTTGCTTCATATTTTGCATATTAAAACTTACCAACAAATTGTTTCCACCCTGCCACCGAACTTCAAAACATGTGAAGTGCACGGGTTAACAAACTTAAACATTTAAAGAGTCATGAAATGGACTGTTTCCGCTTTCCATCTGGCTTTTATCAATTGTAAGTCAGTTTCAGAAGGACTGCTACACAATCAAAACACACAATCTCCCTAGTCAGATAATTCAATTTTATAAATGAATTACTTATGTGCCTATAAGTAAATACATTCCTAAGCGTGAGGATATCGGCTGCTGTCAGTGAGATAATCAAATCCAGGGGAAAAGGCTATCCTTGTAAACACTCAAAAGATCCTAAATTTCTGGAGTATGATAAATCCAATCAAAAACATTTCAGCCTTACAGAAAGAAAGGGTAAATTTTAAAAATTAGATATTTAGCAAAGAGATACAAGGTCAGCAGAGCAGACACTAGAATAGAGCAGCTTATTTTGTTAGAAAAAGCAAGTGAGTTAAAAGGAAAAGAAGGAACAACACTATTCTATAGTTCTCAGCATCTGGAAAGCATGCATTCATGCCAAGATAAATTGAACATTGCCCTGACACGTGACTATGATCTCTGAAAGATGGTGCAAAATGAAGGAAGGGGCTTTAGACTCCTGGAAACCCATGAATGAATCCTATCTCTGTTACTAACCAGGTGTGTGACCTTGGACAATTTACTGACACCCCACCCCCAATATTCAAATGTATGATGGAGGAAAGAATGTCTATTTCCCAGTGTTAGGACAAGGATAAAGGAATAATAGGCCTAGTCTCATGTTCAGTACACGGAAGGCACCAAAAAGTGATAGTACGTCTTCAAATTGTCTGTTGTTTGTAGGATTTAGGAGAGGTAACCTTGCCTCTTAGACTTTTTTGCTTTCTGTACATGAACAATAAGGCAAGATAAGTAATAATGCAAGTGTCAGCATATGGAAACTTACATATATGTAGAAAATATTAGTTCACAATGTAACATACATCAATATACATTAAGTTGGTAGAGAAATTCTAATTGTCCAAACAACTTTTTCTTAGATTAAATTATGTAATTCACAAACAAAAACTATGCTGTTCACAGGAAAGATATTTTTATCTCAATTCAGAACATGAAAGTTAATATTAAGGTAATTCTTCCCTACTTGCCTAAATTTACACAACTAAGGGATAATCTTCTAATAGTCCATGGTAAGATTAAAAGGAACATATTTAAATTTTTAATGCTTTTTATAGATTGTCTCTGTGTTGGGCTTTGCATGAAATGGTATTTTTGTTTTTTTCTTTGCAAGGCAAGAATGGCCATGGAGATCACCTGGTAAAAGATTATAGACTAAAGTACTAAAGTGTTTTGAAGTCTAATTTAAATTTTCCTTTTAAAAATTAAAACAGAGGCCGGGCGGTGGTGGCACATGCCTTTAATCCCAGCACTCGGGAGGCAGAGCCAGGCGGATCTCTGTGAGTTTGAGGCCAGCCTGGTCTTCAAAGCGAGTTCCAGGAAAGGCACAAAGCTACACAGAAAAACCCTGTCTCGAAAAAACCAAAAAAAAAAAAATTAAAACAGTAATTGATGCTTATCAAATAAACCATTGTACATAAAAATGCTCTAATAACCAGTTAACACATATGCAATTACTTAATAATCTTGACTGTCTGTATGTTTTGAGAACATCCTTGACTATTTCCAAGTATTGTAATTATTCTAAACTATGAGTTATTTCCCATGCAGTTATTCTAGGCTACAAGTTATGAATATATAATGGAAGTGTTTCACCTATCTAATGAAAGCATTACTAGTATTTGGAGTTTGAAATTAACTTTACAGAATTGAGGGTTTTTTTGTTTTGGTTTGGTTTTGTTTGGTTGGTTTTTTGAGACAGGGTTTCTCTGTATGTAGTTCTGGCTGTCCTGGAATCACTCTGTAAACCAAGCTGGCCTTGAACTCACAGAGACCCGCCTGCCTCTGCCTCCTAAGTGCTGGGATTAAAGGCGTGTGCCACCACCACCCGGCCAGAATTGAGATTTTTTTTTTAAAAAAAGTGGTTATTTTAAATTAATCTAGACTGAGGATTTGAATGTGTGGTCCGTAAGTACTCGGGAGATTATAAATAAGTGATGATTCATTGAATCACATCCCCTCACTGCTTAAACAAGGGAAATCACATTCGGTCCCACATTAAATGAGTCTGTGAGACACTAGCTGCTGTAGTCCCTTTGTGTTCCTTTAACCAGTTATCAGAGATTGAGTCACTTATGAAGAAAATACATTTAATTCTCACATTTTGAGACTTGATAGTCCAAGATCAAGGCTCAGCCACATTTTTTTTCTGGTGGAGGCTGCTCATAGCTTCCAAAATAGGACCTGTGTTTCATCCTACAGAGGAAACGGACACTGTCTTTAATACAGCTGAAGACAGAAGGCAAATGAGGTGAACACCATGTAGAATGTCTTTTATAAGGCTCTAATTCCCACATATTACTAGTACAGTTTGACTTGGTAAACTTCATTGTAAATTGTTACGAAAGGAGCTGTGCTGACTAGTTGTTTTGTCAGCTTGACACAAACTAGTCATCTGAGAAGAGGGAACCTCAACTGAGAAAACGCCTCCATGAGATAGTTCTGTAGGCAAGTCTGTGGGGGCATTTCTTGATTAATAATTTATTTGGAAAGACTGAGCTCATTGTGGGTTGTACTAACCCTAGGCAAGTGGTCCTGGATAATACAAGAAACCAGGCTGAGCCAAGACAAGAGAAGCAAGCTAGTAAACAGTGTTATTCCAGGGCTTCTGCTTCCGGTGCTACCTTCAGGTTGCTGCTATGACTTCCCTTCTCTTCGTGATGGATTGTAACTTATAAGCAGAAATAAAGCTTTCCATCCCCACCTTTCTTTTGGACATGGTGTTATCACAGCAATGGAAAGCAAACTAAGACAGGAGGCATCATAGAACAGGGATATTCTGAATCATTAACAATAACTTTATGTCTTCTTTGAGTTGTAACGAAGATAGTACTCATCTTTCTATATACAGGGAATGGGTCATAAGTAGCATCCATGATATGTAATGGGGCAAGAGGATGTACACTAAATAGATAACCACCTTTTCTGGGCAGACTCTAATGTGAAAAAGGAAAGAAAATACAAGAAGAGAAATTTCTTCAGCATGGATTCTTCCGTCTCCTTTTACTCAAAATATGTCATTCATTTAAAATGAAGGTAAAAGTTGAAATAGAAATTACTTGTCTGAAGGAGTAAGTGAAAACTTTAGCTCATATTTATAAAGGATCAAAAGTTGACTAAGAAAATGAAGTGTTTGTGGCTTTAAACAAATTAGTGTGGTGCTGGTTCTAGGATCACAAAAATATGAGTTTGAAAGAAGGCATTTTCACTTACTATCAGTGTAACCTTGTTCAAACTGTCACTCTTAAACTTAAATTTATAATCTGCAAAAATTGTCACATCTAGAGTACATGGCAAAGGTGAGTATTAAATAATGGCACAGCATGTTGCTTGGTAAGTATCAAGTACTTAGTGGATATTATCTATCAGAGCAGAGAAATTTTACTGCTTACTATATATCCATGTGGTCTTCAATATCTCTCAGACCCTTTTTAGTTATGCCATATACTCTGACCCATAGGCTGTAAGTGAAAACAATATGCATCACTCACTTCTGAATCAAATGATAAAAAGAAACAATATTTTTATTATGATTTTCTACTTTTCTGCTCTTTTTATCAAGGATGCCTTGTGTTCTAGATAGTACAACTATAAAATGCTGTGTAATTTGCCCAAATGGCCATTGAGTAAGTGAATAAGTAGAGCCCCTTGCTGATCTATACATTATATGTAGCATAAATAAGAAACTTGGCTTTTATTACATCACTGAAATTTGGTGGTTATTGTTAGGAAACATAGGTATACACTATTCCAGATGATTTAGTTACCGTTAATATTTGTCAACATTTGAGGCTGAACAATGACATAGTGAAAAGCAGAGAGAGGTAGAAATAAACAGACTAGCATTCCAGGCTTGTTTACCTGAGACTGGAGGTAAATAATTAAATTGCTCAATTCCTCAATTCATGTATTTCACAAATGTCAAAGGGTATTATTAAACCTTCAATACAGGTTCCTGTGAAGATATAGGAAAACACACTTTTGAAAGTCAAGAACATGTAGAAACATGTACAATTATTATTTCTGTTAGACCTATGGTATGACTTTTGGGTGTCTAGAAGAAGCCAAAGACTAGCAGTTATAGTGTATCAAGAATACATTGAATTTGATCATTTCCTGGGTAAGATACTACTCTGCTCATGTTCTTCCTTTCCTTTTTTTTTTTTTTTGGAGACAGGGTTTCTCTGTGTAGTTTTGGTGCTTGTCCTAGATCTTGTTTTGTAGCCCAGGCTGGCCTTGAACTCATAGAGATCTGCCTGACTCTGCCTCCCAAGTGCTGGGATTAAAGGCATGCACCACCACCGCCCGGCCTCCTTTCCTTTTTATAAAAGAAATTATTTAGATCATAAATGAAGAATCATGGGATGACATAAGGTCTCACACTGTAGGTTGACCTGATCTAAAACTCATAGCAATCCTCCTGCCTCAGCCTCTTGAGTGTTGGGATTATAAGTGTGAGCCACCATGCAGGACTGGAAACCCCTTCCCTAATGACTAGCTTTCATGATACCGGAAGACACAATCAAGCTTCCATAGGAGGTAAACAACCAACTGTTTACCCAACTGTGCTGTGTATGAATGGCAACAATGTGGCACACACACCTTAGTGGTAACCAGCAGCTCTCTAACTGGACTCGGGACCCACTCAACAGGAGGGAAGTCATGCCTGGTAATGGAAACATAGACAAATATCCAGTACTAATAAAGTCACGAACCTTGGAGAAAAACCTACAGACACCACTTCACTAAACCAGTATCGTCTCTAGCTACATTTTCCTTATATATTGTTATACCAACAGATAAGTGTAGCTCTCACCTGTCAAAAAGGAAGTTTCTATTTGTAACAGATGGAAACCATTACAGAAAACTACAACTAATCAAAATGTAGAGTTATGGAGCCTGGTCCAAATGAATACATCTACAAAACACCTTCTGCAGCTAAGGCTCGAAAATCACTGTGGAAGTGGGTATGGGAAGACCGTAAGAGCAAGAGGAACAAGGAGATTATGTCTCCTAGAAATGTCAGAAGCTGCACCCATAAAGTCTCATTAACATGACTGCCTAAACATGAGCTGAACAAGGACAATAACAATGGACATGCCAACATGGATGGGGAAAGCCCAGGAGACCTCAACCATATACCAAAAATTACAGGCAACTAAAGAATGCGGAGAAGCCGGGCGTTGGTGGCGCACGCCTTTAATCCCAGCACTCGGGAGGCAGAGGCAGGCGGATCTCTGTGAGTGGGAGAAATAGTCTTCCTCAAGGAGGAGCACACACCAACTGGTTATTCAGATTCAGTACCAATGATTAGCTCTGAAAACACACATACAACTATTATACAGATTGAGCAGGTTGTATTTACGTACTTAGGAATATAACTATATATATATTATGTGATATATGATATATATATATAATATATAAAGAGTTAAGACAAATAGGCCAGAATTTGAAAAAGAGTAAGGATGGGTATATATATATATATATATATATATATATATATATATATATATATATTAGGATTTGGGAGGCAGGAAGGACAGTGGGGGAAAAAAGAAAAAAAGTTATTAATATTTATAAAAAGAAAATAGTCTTGTAAAAGATTTAATTTATCTATTTAGTCTTAACCATAGCATACCAAGTGGAATTATAATAGATATTATCAATTCAGTCTAATTGCTTTAATTTTATAGATAACAATTATTTGGCCAAGGATAAAATTCTTGTTTTTATATACCGTATAATACTATTTACTTCTCAGTGTTGCTATTATTTCATTTCAGAACTCTTTAATTTATAGTTTTCTTATGTTGTAACTTTTCTTATATTCCATGTTTTTTCTCTCTTGAATATTCTGTAATATACAGGCAATCCTGATGAGGATTCATTGATTGATGGAAGCTATTGAGTTTGATACAAGTTTATGTGAAATCTTGAGTGACCAAGACTTATGATTAGTATTTATCTTTAAAAACCTATCAAGTCCAACAAGAACATGTCTCTTTGTTTTGGAGAACCCATGTGACACATATATGAACATTCTGGTAAAATAAGACTATCTTTTTAAAGTGAATGAAAGGTTTTCTAAGAAGTTTCCAGCTTTTTAGGAACTGTACATGGAGTAGCATTTAAAAGACAAGTTGAACAAACTACAGCTTTTAAACATCAGTTCAAATGTCCTGTAAAATAATGTGATCAAGCACTTTCTGCTGAGTAACATCTGTCTAGTAAGTGAGATAAGGTATATTGATTAACATGACAAATATGTGCTTATTTCAGGACAAATATCAGAATCCAATAGCTACCATGGTCTCTAAAAATCTGTTCTGACAAGGTCATTTTAATACTGGATTGATTATTTTAAAAACTGTAGCAATATAAGTGTAAATAATCACAGTTGTTTGATTTGAGAAATAAATGTAGTTGACATGCACTTTAATGTAATAACCTTTCTGTATCAGTCTTTTTAGTAGACTCAAGATTAGACTGGAATTAAATACAAATAATGATATATATATATTTAATGATCCCCCTCTCTCTAGTGATTCTGAGCAACAGGATTTCTTGTTGCCTGGATCCATTCCATACTGCTGTACCCAGTTAAAAGACTGACCATCAGTGCCTGTCTATATTCCCACATTATGTAGTTTGTATTGATATCTTGTACAAAAAAGACAAAGGAAACAGAGAAGATTGATTGCTTGTAAGGATTTGGTTTTCTTCTTTGGCCTTGTTTCTGTCATTTCTGAACATCTGTACCAAAAAGAGTGATTCTTATAGTTCGAAGGTGCTGAATCCAAACATCTCCAATTATTACCCTTCTTTGACAGCAGTTATTTAACTTGAATAACTCATTAATAATTCTGGATGTTTTTACTACAGATATACTATCTCTGTGCTCTATTTTTTGTTCTAACAGTCAACTATTTTTAAAATATGAAGCCACTGAGTATAGTCAATAAATGTACTATTCTCTATTCCTATGCCCATTTGAATTTCTCCTGTTTTTCCCATTTTTTTCTGTTGATTGTAAAAACGGATCTGAGGCTGCTGTTCAAAAGCCATGGCAAGGTCAAGTGCCTCTCTCTCACTGAGTGAGATTAAAACTTCAGCAAAACATGGCAGAGCAGTTGGATTTCATATTGATCTCACTTAGCAGGTGAATTTTTCAGACTTAGACTCACAAAGAATTATGTCCATACAGAGAATTGACAAAATTACCATATGCTCTTCCTCTTCTTTTCTCAGCCAATTCCCTGCTCTGCTGTTAACTTTTCTTTATGTTAATGTTGTCCATGAATTTTTCACAAACAAAATTAAGTTTTCAACACTCATTTGCTCTGTTCTTGCTGTTTCTTCAGCTTAAGTCACCTTTTTTGAATTTGGTTATTATTTCTAATCCCAAGTGGCTAAATAAAGTGGAAAAGAAATCAATTTATGTTTTCACATAATCTGAACTGTAAATTTGTCTATCTCAATAATACTATAAAGCTGACCTTCTTCTAGGAGGCTCTACTTTCTATATGCTACCAATATAGTAGGAAAGGAAGAACATCAGAGTTTACATCCTTTGCAAATATTCTCTTGCATATCCACCCTTCAGTTGTATAAAAACTGAGCACTAAACTTAGTTTTTCTTCACTAAGCTGACACTATTACACATTATGAAAGTGGCTGAAACAATGCTGCATATAAAAAACAGATGGTCATTGAGCATTAGAATACCATGTTAGCATGACAGTGCAGTTTAACACTGAAACATATTGACTGAGAAATGTGCAATGGGCACTGAAGAGTTGGCTCAGCAGTTAAGAGCACTTGTCATTCTTGCAGAGGACCTCGGTTCAATACCCAGCATCGGCATGATGACTCACAACTGTCTGGAACTCCAGTCCCATGAGATCCAAAGCCCTCTTTTTATCTCCACAGGCACCAGGCACACATGTGATGCACAAACATACATCTAGGCAAAATACTCATATACATAAAATAATAAAATAATTTAGAAAATGTGTAATGTAGTATTCATATTTGAAAAGGAATATTCAGTTTTATACAATATTTCAAATGGGATAAAGACAAATTATCACATCTTAAGAGGTGATCTCTATCATAATTAGCCTGGAAATAAGATTATATAGTGGAAGCTTGAAGGGTTCTGTGCTACACATACTAGAGAAATATGGATTTAGGGATACAATAGTTCTCTCCAAATATTAAAATATACTTTCTCTTAAGAATGTGATAAAAATTGTCTCCTGGGTCTAAACATTAGAATAAATTCAGTAGAAATTGAAGGAAAAGTATTTAATTCTAATAAAGGGAAAAGTCTGAATAAAGATAGCATCCAGTCAGATGCACTGACTTAGTCAAGGAACTACTGTTTAAGAAATGTTCAACTACACTAATGACCATCTATGAGGTTCCAAAATACAATCATCACTTAGAGATATCATATAAAAATAATAGAAATTTGCTTTCTACTTCTGTCCATTCCATGACTAAACACTGGGAATCTTCACTTTGTTTTTGTGGTCCTGGGGAATCATGAGGTTTCTAATATTGTGGAGTAAAAACATCATACTTTGACTTTCTGACATTCTCATTCAATATGATTGGTTTCCCATGCAATTGTTCAATTGTCTCTAATTGTGATATTCACCCTACTAGTAGCTTTTTCAAAAACAGTTTTCTGAATGTTTTAAAAATCCTCCATATAGCTGGAAATATGAAAGAAACACTAGTTTGTGTATAATTTCTATCTCTGAATTGCCTACTAGAATAGATTTATCCAGGAATATGTTTAATTTACTGAGTATCTGGTGTCAATAACAACTATATAATATTCAAGAAATATTATAATGTTTATATTCTGTGCACTACATATTTACAGTGTAGGAAGTTAATATTTACATTTATTAATTGAACCTGATGAGCGTGATAAAGAACTTGCAATTTTCTGGAAAGAACATGGTAGAAAATCATATCATTGATATTGAGATAGAAAATTTTCCTGTCAGTCATGCCAGATGTTAAAATTAAGACATGAAACGCAAATATATGTTTGATCCATGACAACATCATCCAAAATGACTCCAGACCTTAAAATTGTTTATTTCCTGTGTTTGTATCACCCTATAAAGTATCAATTTTTCTAATCAAATGAAATTAATTGAGTTTATGTCAGCATTAAGACCTAAGCAAAGAACTGTAGTAGATTGATGTTTTTTATGTCATATGGAAAGCAACACATTCCTAATTCTGAATTAACATGGTGAGACATTTCAAGATACAATTACTGATTTGTGTCCTAAAGATGAACCGTTATGAAAATAAAAAATGTAGGTAATCTAATCTTTGCTATCTCTTTCCAATACTCATGTTTGAAATCATTAAGTGAAGCAAAGAAACCAACCAGATCCCTAATGATTGATATATGCTATGCCTTTTTAAAAGTGAACAATAAATCTCCTGTGACCTTCCAGTTTCATTTTTTTTCTCACCTAGGAAGCTTTATTGGTGATGACAGCTGACAGAAATTCCTTACAGTCATCATAGGTTTGGAAAGTGGTTTGCATATTTTGGCACTTCATTATAGAGAGGAACTGAAATAAGCTGCTGCCAACATTCCACTAAATTGCACCTTTAAAAGTCTTTTTGATGTCTCCACTATTCAACTCCAATATCCCTGGAAATTTCTAGAATAAGTACAGTTATGCATTCCCCAAAGAATGGCCTCCAGTAATCAGCTCTTACAAAGTTCAGGAGGTCCTATTTTCATGGGGGAAGTGCTTTAATCAAGATTAATTTTTTCCAGTTTTCAGTAATTGGAGCTCTTCCTGAGTTTTCCTCAACTCTCCTTTAGGATGAAATTATCAAATTTCCATGGCAATTAAATGAAAAAGTATGAGTTTATGGATCATTCTGTACAATAGTTGCCAAGGTACAAGTGAAATTAACTAGGGAAAAGAAAGCACAGTATTTAGCATGAAAGCTATAGGCTCACAACACAGGTCTTTGGCAGAGTGCCTACATTATTAAAGAGTTTCGAGTTCTCACTAGATGTATTTCCTGCTTTATCTGTATCTCCCAAACTTTATTCTCATCAAAAGTTCTACAGTTAAGAAAATGAATAACAGCATAAAATTATATTTTATATTATCCAAACTCAAATTCAGGCCATATTGAAACAACAGATAACTGGAAATAGTTCTTTTTAAAGTAAAAATAATTTTATAAATATCATCCTCTAAATGATTCTCACCTGTTGTTTGAAAGAACCTTCATAGAAAAAGACCATTATACAACTAGCTATGAGTCTGCTAGGGTGTTTCTTGATGCTGAGGGGAAAATTCTTGCAGTCCATAAACACTAATTATTATTATAATCTTTCCTTCCCTTAAGTAACTTAGAACCCCTAAGTCAAATGAATGACCCTGTCTGTCAGCAGATTTCCCTCAGCTATGTTGACATCTGAAGGATGCATGGGAATACTCATGAGAAAAGCAACTGAAAATGGGACAAGACATCAAGACATCAAGCGTCTCAATCCTAATTGTACCAGAATAAACTGTACCATTTACAAAAGATAGTCACAAACTGCCTCTTGGTACTTTGATTTTTATAATATACTAGGTATAGCTGATGCAACTTATGTGTGGATGACTCTATTTTTTATTATTGTTTTACTTTTCTCCCTTCTTTCATGCCATATATCACCAAGACTTCTTTAATATGGTCCCTGTCCATTTACTAAACATAATGTCATAAGATTTGTCTTAATTAATGTTTCTATTGCTATGAAGAGACACCATGACCACAGAAACTCTTATAAAAGAAAACATTTAATTGCAGGTGGCTTACAGTTCAGAGGTTTAGTCCATTAATGTCATGGTGGGAAACATGACATGTGGGCAGACGTGGTGCTGAAGAAGAAGCTGAGAGTTCTACATCTTGATCTGCAGGCAGCAGATCTGTCATACTAGACCTAGCTTGACCATAGAAGAGCTCAAAGTCTGCCCTCACAGTGACACTCTTCCTCCAACAGGACCACACCTCCTAATAGTATCACTCCATATGGGCCAAGCATTCAAACACATGAGTCCATTGGGACCATTCTATTCCAATCACTACAGGATTCTTCCTCAATTCCAACTGTTTCAGCTACACTGAATTTCTTTAATTTTTTTCAATCATTCCAGTAGGCACAACACAGCATGTTGCACCATTGCAAATATCCTTATGAGTGAAATATTTTTCAAATCAAAACAAATAGAGCCCCTAAAGAATTACAATGAAATGTAGGCAAGTGCATTTATAATTTTGTGATAGAGAAAGCATTTAAAATGTTAAAGGACCCAAATACATAAAAACAACAACAAAACCGTGCATATAACACAGTAAAGAGAGCAGGGTCCCAGGGAACAGAGAAAAAAATATGTAGTATGAGAGCAGTAGGTCTTAGGGAACAGAGAGGTCAGACAGCATCAGTCCAGAAGGGCATATCTCAGGCCCCGGCAGCATGCAGTGGAGTCCCCCCCCCCCCAGGTATGTCAGCAGCTCAATAACATCCTCCAACAGCAGCTCTTTAGCTAGGAGAATTTGGACTAGATGGATAGCATCAGAGCCTTCCTGGCAGCCACCCTGGCATCAGGCCTGTGCCTGGTGGTGACTAAAGAGGTGAAGGAGACCGGCTGCTGGCTGCACACAAGCTGACCTACTACCAGCTGTCCCAGTCCTCAGTGCCAAATGCCTGGGAAGGGCCTGCACCTCCAGGGCCCCAGGAGTCCTGCACTTACCCCAGGGTCCCCACATCCCCCCAACCTCACCTAGTGTTGTTGCCTCAAAAGATATCTTTTGCCATCTGAAAAACAAAAAGAATACATTGAATTTAGTATGCAACTAAAATATATTTTTTCAGAATCTAAAACAACAAGAAAAGTTTAATCAGTTATTTTACAAGAAAATAGTGGATAAGAAATGGGGAGAAATAATTCAAAGAAAAGGAGATGAATGTCACAGACAATACAAAAGATGGCCAATATCAATTGCAATATAACTAAAACAAAAAATTCATACAATTCTCATTAATCTGATGGGGAAAATACGTAGTACCATCAAGCGATGCTATTCCATAAAAATATTTAAATTATGATTCTTTGATTCCCTAGTGAATTATCTTTTATTTATTTATTTTTGGTTTTTCAAGACAGGGTTTCTCTGTGTAGCTGCGCCTTTCCTGGAACTCACTCTGTAGCCCAGGCTGGCCTCAAACTCACAGAGATCCGCCTGCCTCTGCCTTCCAAGTGCTGTGATTAAAGGCGTGAGCCACCACCATGGCGAATTATCTTATTATTGAAGCCAGACCACTAAAATATAGGTTTATTAGCTTTTGGAAGAAATGAATCGAGGGAGAGCAACTCTACTCACATAGTGAATTTAGATTTTAAAATTTCTACATAAATAGTAGAGTTCCCATGTATCCCTCATACAATTTTCTCTAGCATTAATATTCCAGTAGTGCATTTACCACAACTAAGAAAAAACATATTGTCACGTTCTAGGAACTAAAACCAGTAATTCATTCATATTCTTTTAGTTTTTGCACCATATCTTTATTTTTTAGCATATCATACTACTTCACTACTTTGTCTCCTGAGGTCCTGCTTGAGTATAACAGTTTCTAAGATTTATATTGAAGTAGTACTGGTTAGATATTTTAGAAAATGTTCCTCAGTTGTGATTTATCCAGTTGGTTCTTATGAGCAATCTCAGAGAGGCAAAATGCATTTCTTACTACTTCCTATCAAGTGTATATGCCACCGACAAAATTGGCATAATCCTGATATCTAGCAAGGTTTTTATATTACAAACTTGATTTCTTTTCTTTTTGGATGCAACCCTCCTTTACTTGTTATTTCATTCCTTCCGTTATTGTTAACAATAAGTATTCTCATATCTATTGTTAATATGTTAATACTTTTGTCTCACTTTTAAGTAGTTCAGAATTGTGGTGCACCTAATTGGGAAGAGCACTGTGGCTGTTTGAAGGAGAAATGTCCTGCATAAGCTCAAGCATTTGAATCCCTGGTTCCCAGCTGGTGGTACTGTTTGGTGAGGTTTAGGAGATATAGCCTATATATAGGTCTGGCTTCAATAATAAGATAATTCGGCAGGCGGTGGTGGCACACGCCTTTAATCCAGCAAGAGAAGGGAGTATGTAACTGTGAGTAGGCTTTGAGATTTATAGTCTTTCCCTAGTCCCAATTCCCTCCCTCTGCTTTCTGCTTACAGTTGAGATGCTCCTGCTGTTATGCTGGCAGTTTGCTGCCATGCCTATTCACCATGATAGACTCCTTCCCTCTTGAACCATAAGCCCAAACAAACTCTTTTTTTTTCTGTAAGGTGCCTTGGTTATGGTGTTTTGTCACAGCAACAGAGAAGAAACTAATGTGAACATACAGATAAATTACTTGGAATTTTGTATTATATTGTCTATTTGAAGACTCAACTTCTTGAGTCTTTGGCCTTTATCAACTCTTTCAAAATGCTCTTCTGTTTCTTTCAATTCCTCTATCACTGTAAGTTGTTTAGTTCTTACTTTCTTAATGTACAAAATACTCTACAATCTGATTATACATGTTCTGTATCAGCATACATATATACATACATAAAGTATGCATGAATACATCATCTATGGATCTGTGCTTATATTTTTATCATTTTAATATATTTCTATTTATTCTTTGAGAATTTCATACACTCATACAAAGTATTTTAATGATAATCATTGCTACCTCTCTTCTTCCATCTCCAGGTCCACCTCCCAATTTTATACTCTCTTATTGTTTTTATAACCACTGAGTTCAATAAAAAAAGCCTTTTGAATTTAATTATGTATATGCTTTTGATGCATCTATTATTAAAATAATAATGATGTTATTTGTGTAAATTGAGTATAACTTATATTTTAAAATATTATGGAAATATTTCTATTGAAATGTAAGGGAAACTTGAAAATGCAGGTGAGTATCATTTCTGTTTACACAATAAAGTGAAATGAACAGATTTCAGAATACGAAAGTTATATTTTCTTTTATTCTCCAGTTTCTTTTTGTTTTAAACAGAGCCACATATACCCCAGGCTGTCTAGACATTTCCTTTGTAGTCCATACAGCTGAGGACTACTGATCTTCCTTCTCTGCCGTAGTCTTACAGAGGAAATATTTGTAAAGAATGAAAATATATAAATGTAGTTACTAGTCTTTTCAAATGGAAATTATTCCTTTGTTTTTATTGTTTTGAAGCACAAAGATAATTTCATTAGAGTTTCAAAGGAAGACTGAAGAGCAGGCAAGCTATAAAACCCCAGAATGGGAGAGAGAAGGGAAAGCCATGTCACTTAAGGTCAAGCAGAAGCAGCTACATGTCAGGGAGGGGAGCTGTAAAGAAAGAATAAGAGAGCCCCAAATGTCAGGGTAGGGAGGTTAACATAGTAAGGAAAGCATACTTAGAAAATAGATAGAAGGAAGTAATGGAAAAGTTAGGATTTTCTCAGTAATTTACAAATGCAGGCAGACTTATGACTATCTATGGCTGTGCTGCACAGGCTCTTGCCTTATTTTAATTTTATTATTATATTATATTCTTGCATTGCTAAGTATCCCTGGTTCCTCTACAAACAAGGCTAACTGAAAGCTCAAAGTTTTATTTCACTATTTACTGGTTTGTTGGTTTGCCAAGGACATTTGTAGCACAAGAGGGACAGACATGCTCACTACTTAGCCCCACTGGTCTCATCACTCACTTTTAACTAAAGAGTAAATTGTAAAGTATGGGTTGATAGCCCTGATTATCAGTTCATTTATATTTATTATCATAATTATTGCCATCATGTAATAATGTGCCTAAAATAAATATACATAATAAAGTTTAAACTTTGAAAACATATGTGTTATGCTAAATAAGAGTTCATATTCAACAAACCATCAAACTGTATAAAGTGGGGGAGTTTCGGCACCAGATGTATGAAGTGAGTACATGACCGCTCTCAAGGTATGATTAAGGAGAAGGTTTTTATTGTGGATATGAAGGAGACTACAAACAGAGACATCTGCAAGAGTGCAGAGCAGGAGAGAAAGTAGTAGACTAAACATGGCCAGTAGACTGAACTGAGTCATGAGAGGAGAGAGGGAGAGAGGAAGAAAAGAGAGCAGAGTGGAGAAGACTAAGAGAGAGGACCAGGAGCCAAGAGAGCCATGAGAAAGGGGACAAAGAGAGGAAGGACGGAGAGGGCACATGGCTGAAATGGCGGGTGTATATAGGAAAGAGAAGCTGGGGGAAGAGAAGCCCATGAGCTGGAGACTTTTAGGGTAGGAGTGGGGTAAGAAGAGTTGAGAGAAACCACAGGTACTGAGTGAACCTGGAGGCCAGCAGACATTTTAGTATGCTGATAGGCACCACAATTAATTATTTTTCTTGAATTTCTTTTGGATGTGAAAGAAACGTCTAAGATAAATAAGAAAGAACAAATGAACACAAAATATTTGAAACAAAATGAAAAAATAATTACAAGACTTTTTTCATACCTTTCAAAAACATCTATAACTATAAATAGTTTTATTTTGAAGTTAAAATACATAAACTGACAGACTAAATTAAAGAAAAAACATAATGCTTCTCATATTATTTTTGTACTTGTCTAAAATTACATATAAATGTATATATACCTATATTTATTTTTAATTTTTAAAATTAAAATGCAATTTTATTTTTATATTTTATTATTTTATTATATCATTTCCCCTTTCTTTACTCCCACCAACGCTATATATTTTAATGAAGTTACCCAACTTGGGGTGATAATGCTCCACCATAGAAAGCCATAGATCAACAAAACCTCAGTGCCAATCATGTGAAACGTCCCTTTGAGCTGTTAGTCAGGAGAGTCAGAAGGAAGCCCAGAATAACATAGGCTATTCCCATTATTCTTGATTGCTTCCTAGACTTTTAAGTAAAGACCTTAATACTGAAGACACCACACATTTACACATTTCAGACATAGAACTTGGGGAAATTGAGTTGGAAATGACCTGGGAGCCTCATCCCTTAGGATAAGCTTTCAGAGTACCCAAAGGTTCTATGCAAGCTTCTAAGGGAGAAAAGGGATCAGTAGTCCCACTGAACTCTAAAGCCAATGAATTACAACATTGGCCAGCACGGCAAGATATCTCTGCTGGTGCAATAGTGGCACTTATATCTTAGAAGCAACCGATAGCTGTCTAATTGGACTAAAGCCCGCTCAATAGGAATGAATTCACACCTGGTACTGTAAACTTAGCCCATGACCTGTGACTGGTAAAGCAATAAATCTTAGAAGAGAAGCCACTACTTCCACTTCACTAAACTAGTATAATTAGTATAAGTTTTCATTGCATTCTAAATATATATTATCCTTCTATTCACAAACAGGTATAGCTCTCACCTCCCACCAAAGGAATTTCTTTCTGCATCAGAAGACCATTACAGGAAGTCACAACTGCTCAAAATGCAGAGAACAATTGGCTGTGGGGTGCCTAGTTCCATATGATACAGCTAAAATATAACAGTGGTACCTAAGGGTCAAGGAGCATAGCACAAGAGGTAGAGGGATGGTTATTAAAGCCAGAGAATCAGAACTGAGCATTTGCTTAGAGATAGTGTTTTCTATAACATTATAGGAAAGCTTCACCCAGATAATCTCAATAATATTGTTGCCTAAATAAGACCCTCCTAATAACAACAACCAGCTGACCGGAATAGAACTACATACAATTAATGGTTGCTGAGAAAAGCAGGATCAGTCTTCTCCAGAGACAAGTCCCCTGAAAAGCTAGTCAGTCCTAAAAGGTCTGCTCTAAACATATATGAGCAACAGCAAATGATCTCAGCAATTTGTATTTATAAACATATAAGTGTATATTATCATTTAAGAATCGGGGGCCATGAATTTGAGAATGAGTGGAAGGGACACAAGAGGAACTTGAGGGAGGAGAACACATATACTCATGTGATATAATAATTTTTAAAGAATGGAGAAATAAGTCTACTCCAACCACTTTGGGGCATATACCCAAAGGATTCTCTTTCTTACTGCAGAAATATTTGTTCATTCATGTTCACTGATATTCTATTCACAGTATCCCCCAAATGGAAATGGACTAGATATCCATCAACTGATAAATGGATAAAGAAAATGGATAATCATATAATGGAATTTTTATTTAGCTGTTAAGAAAAATGAAATTCACAGATAAATGGATAGAATTGGAAATAATAATTCTAAATGAAGTAACTCAGAAAGACATGTTCTCTCTTGTATGTGGATGCTAGCTTTGAAATTTCAGATATGTATATTTAAATGGAATGCCCTTAGAAGTCAGGAAACCAGGTAGGGGACATGGGAGTTGGGCTTTCAAAGGAGTGGAGAATGGAAGGAATAAAGGAGGTAGAAGGAGGAATGTGTAATAATAGAGCAAAAGGTTTAAATG
>CABHPR010141040.1:0-58912 GCA_902168415.1 Peromyscus melanophrys | reverse complement strand
TGTGTGTGTGTGTGTGTGTGTGTGTGTGTGTGTGTGTGTGTGTGTGTAAAGAAGCACGCAACAAACTTTGACCAGTCATGGAAATGAAGTAAAAGTAAATCTGGAATGTGGATCAATTTTTGCCCTGCGGTGGCACCCTGATCAAGAAGATTTATGTGAGTCACATTTGCACCTTTGAAAAGTGAAGGGGCCAAACAACTTCAGCCACAGAAGGACTCGTTCAAAATGATGGATATGGCACTGAGGAGCCTCTGTAAAACATTTACCAAAATGGACCACAGTGCCACAGCTACAGTGAGCAGAAACTCACCACTCTGAGAGCAGAAGCCTAAGTCTGTCTTCCTTAGGCTTCAGCTCACATCACAGAGTGGTGTTGCATGATCTTCCTCTGAATATACCAATGAGAAAAGAGGATACACAGGGAGCAGACTGTCACAGGAGTCTTTCCTGAAGAGGAGCGGGAAGTCAGAAACATCTGAGGCATGCCAAGAAACTCCAACATATTGTCTATGCATGTTCTAAAAATTCACAAAACATGAATTCAATAAAATTTTGTAAGACTTTCCTGGATGTAAGTCCAGAGCAAGAACTCCTCTATGTGACACATGGCATAACTGTATTAGTCACTTGCTCATGAAAAGAATGGAGAGATAAGTTCTGAAAACCATGCATCTTCATCACAAAAGCAGCTCTTGATACCCAAAACAGCATGGAAATGGTGTGTTTGGTATCATAAAACTTTATTAAATAAAGTAAACCATATCTCACTTCAAGCTATTATTTACTAATTATTGTATAGTGCAAATTTAATAAAAATCTTAGGAAACAGATTATACTTTAAACATCCCAGATCTCCAAATATTCACTGTGAATATTTTGGGGATCTTTAACTTTTTAAAACAAGTTTGGTTATGGCTGTTCATATGAGATCATTATGTCCATGTTATGGGATTGTAGAAGTTGAGTAATGTTGTGGAATATTACTTTAACTAAGCAAAGATGTGTTACATTTGTTGATGTTGCAGAATATTACTTTAACTATGTAAAGGTGTGTTACATCTGTTTAATTATGGAAAAATGTGTTGCTGTTTCACCTTGCCTGCCTAAGGCACCTGAATGGTCAAATAAAAAGATAACTAGTTAATAACTAGGCAGTAGAGGAATAGGCTGGGCTGGCAGGTGGATAGATAAATAGGAGAAGGAATCTAGGCTTGCGGAAGAAGAGAAGAGAGAAAGAGGGAGGAAGAGAGGGAGATGCCCAGGGCCAGCCAGGCAGCCACCAGGCAACCAGACGCAGAGTAAGCAGTCAAAGTGGGACATACAGAATGAAAGAAAGATTAATTTAAAAAAAAAAGGCCCAAGGCAAAACATGGGTGAAGAGAAGCAGGTTAATTTAAGTTATAAGAGCTAGTGGGACAAGCATAAGATGAGGCTGGGCATTTATAACTAATATTAAGTCTCTGTGTCTTTATTTGAAAGCTGGTTGGTGATGCAAAAGAAAGTTTGCTAGAGAATAATATTTTTAAAACTTTTCTTAGTCATAAATCTGGATAAGAAAAACACCACTAATATGAAGGAGTGTGGAAGGAAGGAGAAAAAGAGTGTATGCTGATATAGGGAGGATTATACTCAAGATCCATGATATATTTATATAAAAATTTTTTCAGTGATATGCATTGATGTACATCTCTGTTACACACAGTAAGGCAGCCATAGGTATTCAGCATCTAGAGTACATAGCAAATGTTTGTTGTAAAGTATTGGCAGTACCATCTGTTTATTTAATAGCCAATTATGTGGTATCAGCTGTACTTATCCTCTGTTTAATGAATAAACTTCACTGTGTGGTGTTACATGCTCCTTCGGCAACAAAACAACATTTTATTATAAATTTATTTTTTAAAATCCCTACCTCGTTTCCCCACCCTTCTCTCCCCCACCTCCTCTCTGACCCCCAAATCAAGTTGTTAAAAAATATGGCCCTACTATTAATAGAATTATACCACTTTCCCCATCCCTTTCCAGCCTCCAGCCCTTCTCAGGTACCCAACTTTCAACTGCTTCTATGAACTCCTTTCTCAAGTGGAGGCTCTTTTAAAAAAATTATTGTTGTATGCACCTATGTGTACATGCTAGCATGTGTCAGTGTGTGAGTTGTGTGTGTTTATGCATGTGTGCATGCGCAAATACATAAGTACAGTCTGCTGAATCTGCTTGTACTGTTTGTACTGTATGGATTGTATCAGGGATGAGCACTCTGAATTGGACATTGAATAGGGTGCTTATTGCAGTGAGAGACGAATTCTCATAGACATAGAGCACCACTGATCAGGAATAAAAAGTTCAAAAACAAATCTAAATATGTATTTTAATGTTGGTTAAATGGACTGTTGTGTGTTTTCTTGTGAAATATTTTGGGCCACACTTAGATGAGGTGAGTTGAATATTAAGTAAATAGTTTGCTATTGATTGTTTACAGTAATTTGAATTGAGACTCATATAGATTAGTATGTTTCATATTGTCATATTGAGTATCAGGAGTATAACTACAGATGAGAGGAGGAAGAGACATGGAAGCTAAAATTATATTGTATTGCAGAAAGGCAGATTGAAGAAAAACAACAAAAGTAAAGAAAGAACACACACAACCAAAACCCAAGATGAAACTTGTATTAGGCCCTTCCACTAAATAGGTCCTTGTTAACAAATTCTGGAAATCTTGAGATAGCACATTGAATACTACAATTGCAATTAAAATGATACCTGATTATTTCAAAACTTCACCACCTTTTGGTTTTCCATCTTCCATTATTATAATAAATGAAGAAAATATTTTCATATGATTGGTACAGTTGACTCCTTTGAACATACTTAGAGATCTTAGCTTAAGTTTATCCCACTAGAAATAATGAGTGTCTCACAGAGATGAAGCAATATTACTTTTAAAATAAGTTTGTGACCATGATCACACTACAGTATTGACTTGTGGTCACTTCTAAGGACACATTTACTGTTGTGCTTAATTAATTGTAGGCAACATCAGCATTTTGAAATATAATTTATAATGTATAAAGTTTTTCACAAAAAGACAGTGTTAATTCCTGTCATGTGTTGTCCACATTTTGCAACAAATAAATCCATTTATTTTGCTTCCAAATATTAAAATGAGATCTAGAATTTCCTAGGGCATTTAGAATGTAAATTGTGAAAGTCCTAGTTGTTCTTTCTGAATAAATAGTATTATGCTTTATTCACTCAACTTCGTAACATGATTTGACTGCCATTCCACTGAGATTTCCACATTATTCAAGTCATGTGAACACAAATTCTATTTCTTCTGTTGGCTAAACAATTTAGCATGTGCTTCACAGTGACTTCATATATTACCTCTCATATGATTTCAATTGTCTACATAGGACTCTGCCTTTATCCTGCTCTCAGTTGATACCTCATTTTCTTACTGCTGTTCATAGACTGACTGGGTGGATTTCAGCCATGTCCCTGTGAAGTAAGTGAGAGAATGTCAATTTCAGTTTTCCTTCTTTCTCCTCCTTATTATATATAGTAAAGGCATGCAGAACTCCTGGACTACATCAACTCCAATGAGACATTTCATGAGGGCAGATCAGTCAGTGTAATAAAGACAGAGAAAAGCAATGAATTCCGTGCTTCTTAGCATACCAGCAACTGTTCTTTCACTACTAGGAAGATCTTAAAAGTCTTGCATTCAAAGCATTGAAGGAGTTCTTTTTCCTTGTGAATATATGCTTTTTACTTCTTCTCTGTGGGATGACTCATCCCTAACAGCCTGTCCAAACAAGTAAAAAAGATACTTTTTGAGAGCCAACCTGGTTCTGCCTGATGGTCTTAACAACAGTAGCTGAAACATGATCTGGAGATGACCTGGATCAATGAGAGGCAGCCATGTCATACCAGCAGATGCATATTCATCAGACCTTCCCTCCAGAGTTGGGTGGAGGGTATATAAGGCTTACCTCTTCCTGAATAAACTGAGTATGTTGTTTCAACATTCTCCCAGAGTCGGTGTTGGTGGCTTTTTGCCTACTGGCCCCCTCCTCCAAAAGGAACAACAGCACAGGACCCTGCCACACTTCTCCAAGACCCAAATTCCCAATAACACTGGTTGAGGCCCAAACTACATGTGTTTTCCACACTTTCATTCCGATGAGGTTATTCAGCTCTTTAATGAAAGCTTCTCTCTTTAAAATTATGCATAATATCTAATATATTGTAAATATTGAGTAAACAATAATGAAGAAATAATGATAAAAAAAGTCTGAAAATATATGGTTCGGATTGATTATCAAATTTTTATCTAAACAATGATAGTTTCATTAAATTAAAGAATTAAGACAAAGAATGATAGTGAACTAGTATTAGGAATGAATACTTTATGTGCAAGTGTTGTACAATAGCTTACTTGGATCTAAGAGAGCTCAGAAATAATGTCAGAAAGAAAATTTAAATAACCAACAATGTTAGAAGTTATTTCTAGTAATGATTGTCACGTAGAAAATTCAGATTCAGCAAATGGATTCTTAATTGTATTTTTTGATGTATTTTATTTAAGATCACTACTTTGATCTGGGTGTGTTGGTACATACCTATAATTCCAGCATTCACTGTGTATTCAATCTTGTTATTGTTTCCTTTGCTGTGAAAACGCTTTTTAATTTCATTTAATACCATTAGTAATACTTGGGATTATTTCTTAAGCAACTAGAGAGTACTTTTCAGCAAGTCTTTGCTGTGAACAGACAACTTCCAACATATAAAATGAAAATGGCAAATAAGTTATTTAACATTTTGTCTTAACTACTACTGAATAAATGCACATTTAACAAGAGATGTGTCAGGGATACAACTTAGTATTATAGTATTTATTAACAATGCCCAAGACTTTGGCATGTATCCCCAGCACCAAACACTACTAAGATGGAGGTATTGTTTTAAGACTATTATTACCTAGCTATCTTAATATTATTTATGACAAAATATATTAATAAATTTATTTGAGGTATAATTTGGTATTTTATAGAAAGCTCTAATCTCAGATTCTTTTAAAATAGTAAACACTTGCATGTGGCCTATGACCAATGTTAAGAGAGCTGATAGTTAGCAGCAGATTTCAATTATCTCTCTATTGAATTATTGCTGAGAAGTTCAACTGTTATTGAAGTACAAAGAATAAAAGTCAGAACTGAACACATCATATAATTTGAAGTGTAAAAGAACATAATGAGAGATTCAGCACCTGCTAAGGCAAATAACAGGCATTGTCTGAAACAACCTGTTTAAGACTTCAGGGCAAGAGAGATAGCTCAGCTGAGAAGAGCATGTACAGCTCTTCTGCTAGTAGAGAATATGGTTCCTATCACTCACTTGAAAAGCTCAAAACCACCTGCAAAAACAGCTCCAGGGCATTTTCTGGCCTCCATAGGCACCCAGAGCTATGTACACACAGGGATATAAACACATACACACAAAAAAAATATTAAAATAAAATTTAAAAAACTGTCTAACATTTGGAAACATAATGGCTAGCAGGTTTATGGAAGCGTGTCTTACAGAGATTGACTTACTGCATTCTTTTGTGCAGTATTGGTGGGATATTATGGACATATTGGTTTATGTGATCAATCTATTTTATAATTCTGAAGCAATAGCAAAGGGTTATACAAAACCGTAACCATGTAAGGGCTATGTACTCATAGACATAAAAAAAATGTACTTATTGAAATGTGAAATGTCTTTTTCCTGGAGACAATAATTTTCTTCAAGTCAAATTATCACTTGAGCTGAATAGTAATAAATGATTGAAGTAAGTTTAGCTTTTATTTTGTCACTTTTTGAAGTTATACCGTTTCAAAGTAATTAATGAGCACAGAAGTAGTTTATAATAGAATATCTACAAAGTATTTTGTAGAGCTGTGCCTCTGTTAATGTCAACACCAAACTGACCCAGTAACATTGCCAATGAATGCAGTTTACATTCTTCACTGTATCAGATAGAGAAAAATATTAGAGCTTGTACTCAGTGCCTAATCTTTTCTACGGACGTGAATTCATTATTGTTCTTTTTAAATTTAATTTGAAACTATTAGGTGACTAATAAGTTCGAATACATTTTACATGTATCAATTACTTTAATCTTTTGTCTAATCCTTAATCTACTCTAGTAGATTGTAGTCATTGTAGTTTCATTGGATCATGTCTTTGTTTATATCAAACATATAGTATGTATATTGAAGCTTAATTCAGTGGAATTTGCCTGTTATAATTATAATTAATATAATAGCTTGAAACAAACATCTAACTTGACAATTGTTGAAAGACTATAAATATCTACTTGATATTGTTATATGATTTAAATCATTTCAGTTTTCACATAATTTATCATATAATTTAAGGGAGTAAAGTCAAATTCTGTGAAATTAATTAAAACATAAATATGCATAGCTTTTTTGGGAAGGTATCCTAGTTTGACATGGATGGTGATGTTCTGTTCAGGGCTGTTTTATTTATTTACTCTGGTTAGTTGTCTTTGTGGGGAAGCAATGCCCAAACAGTGATGTGCCATCAGCATCTCAGCCATGTCTAGTGTCCGATTTTCATCAGCAATAAGCATGGCAGTGTTTTCTTTATTTTCGGGTGAATTTTACTGATGACTTACAACCATCCTTTCTTTTTCTCTATAAAAATTAAAAATTTAACGTCAATGTTTTCTAAACATTGTGCTAACAGTCTATTGTATATGAAAATATGTTTTCAACTTTTATCTTGTTGTGATAAATGGTACCATGATCATATAAACTGGTGGCATATGTTCACTGTGATGAACACTGTGATTCTTTCCATTATGCTATTAAGACTGTAGCTAGAGTTTTCCTGCCTGACCCACAGTCAGGACAAATCTCTTTCACCTGCCAGTCCCACAGCCACTCAGACCCAACCAAGTAAACACAGAGACTTATATTGCTTACAAACTGTATGGCCATGGCAGGCTTCTTGCTAACTGTTTTTATAGCTTAAATTAATCCATTTCTATAAATCTATACCTTGCCACATGGCTTGTGGCTTACCAGCATCTTCATATGCTGTTTGTCATGGTGGCAGCTGGCAGTGTCTCCTCAGCCTTCTACTTCCCAGAATTCTCTCCTCCTTGTCCCGCCTATACTTCTTCCTGCCTGACCACTGGCCAATCAGTGTTTTATTCATTGACCAATAAGCAACATGTTTGACATACAGACCATCCCACAGCATAAGACCTTTATTATTTTCAACTCTTCATTAAATTTTATCATCATTCTCTGCAAAGAACTTCAATAGTTTTCCTTCTGTGTCTTTAGGGCACCTACAGAAGTCATTCTATTACTTCTCTTCCATGAGCTTTTTCGACAACCCTATTATCTTTTATCTCCAACAAGTAGAGAGAAATACAATTTCTTCAAATTTTCCTTAACCTCATTACTTGCAAGAACATTTGAATTCGTTTTGAGACTTTAAACACAGCTTTTGCACTACAAACAGAAAAAAGAAGAGCGTTGGAAGATAGCTTGAAGGAGACAAAAGATGAAATAAAATAGGCTGGAAGAATGGGAGAAGGAGGCACACAATGAAGAGTAAGTGTGGGTTTGGGAACATTCTGGAAGACGCCCACTGATATATTAACATTCAGTGTTGCTGTGATGACTTACCTTGGTTGTCGAGTTGACACACCTAGAAAGGGGTAACCTCAGCAGAGAAACTGCAGCGGATTGGTCTGGAAACATACTGGTGGGTCATATTCTTGATTGCTAATTGACATTAGAGGGGCTAGTTCACTGTGGGTGGTACTAATCCTGAGCTTGGACTTTATACAAAGGATAACTGAATGTGAGTCTGGAAGAAAGCCAGTAAGCAGTGTTCTTTCAAGGTCTGTGCTTCACTTCCTCCCTTCAAGTTCCCACTTTGTGTTCCTGCCTTGCTTTCTCTCAATGATGGACTGTCACCTATATGATAAAGTAAATCATTTTCTCCTCAAGTTGATTTTGGTCTCTGTTTTAGTACAGGGTTTAGTTAGAGTTTCTATTTCTGTGATAAAACACCAAATCAAAAGTTACTTGGGAAGTAAAGGGGTTTATTTTTGACTTATAACTCTTAGGTGATACTCCATCACTGAGGGAAGTCAGGGCAGGAACCCAAGGCAGGTGCTTCGGAGACAGGAACTAAGGCAGAGTCTTTGGAGGAACACTGCTTACTGACTTGCTCTTTTGCTTATTGACTTCCTCAGCCTGTTTTCTTTCATGATGGGGGACCACCTGCCAAAAGTTGGCACCACTCACAGTGGTTTTGGCTCTTCCACATCAATCATTAATCATGACAACTCACTGCAGATTTGCCTATAAACAATCTGATGGGGAAATCTTCTCAATAGAGGGTCTTCTTACCAAACAACTCTTATGTCGTCAAGTTGGCAGAAACAACAACAGGACAAGCAGTAGTAGAAGGCAGTTGCTTTCTTATTTCTCTTTTGGTGATCCTATTGGAGGGATTCACAGGCAATATAGATTAGAGCTGACTGTGCATGACAAGTTCTTTTGACTCTTGATTCTCCTAAGTAAACAACTACTGACCTAAATTTCAACCTGCAGAATAAGATCAGGTGGGAATTTCCAACTTTGGCATCATTTTGACAGTTTTGATTTGCTGATCATTTCTGTGTCTTCGTTTTTAGATTACTAATGCTTATCATGCTACATCTTGGAATTTGAAGTTTGATGGAGTTTGTTCTCAGGACCACATATTCTGACTGGGGAGATGATTCAGCAGTTAAGAGCACTAGCTTTATAAGCATGAAGACCAGATTTCCTCACCAAGCATTCAGGAAATGAAGACAACTGTTGTCCCTCACAAGATTGCAACTCCAGTATTGAAAGGAAGATTGCTGAGGTTGCTGATGTCAGCCTTAACAAAAACATGATGTCCAGGTTCATTGAGAAACCCAACTTCCAAAAGCAGAGAAGAGTACAGGAAGACAGCTGCAGCTTTCTGCCCTCAGCATCCACAGGCAAGTATGCACACCTACAAACACACAATATTTTTTTAATTCAAATTTTTAAAGAATTAGACAATGTATTTTTATCATCTTAAACATTATTATTATATATAACCATACTTATAAGTTTTCAATATTAATTAGTATTTAGAAAAGAGTAGTAGATATTTCAAAGAGTAGAGTGTTATAATATGAATTGTATTTAATTATTTATTATTAATTGATTTATAAACTATGAGCAATGATTCATGTACTAGAGATAACTTCTAGAACCATATTTTTCTATTTGTAGCTCATTGGATATAAAATAATTGTTTATAAATAAATATTTGACCCAGACATGATAAAATAGTAAGAATAGTCAAATCAGTACATTCAGAATAAAGCTGAATACTAATAAAGTATGTATAAAATATCTCCTAGAACACATGCATATTTTGATAAAGATACTCATGTCAAAGTATTTTCAGTCTGATTTGAATTAAACTTGGAGAAATTGTTTCAACTGTATAAGATTATATAATCTCTTAGCCTGCAAGCTAATTAGAAAACTAAATATGTACTTCTAGGTGTTGTAGAAATTATGTTTGATTCTACAGTGGTCAGACCTTAACTAATGTGATGTCATTTTTGTTTGTTTAATATTCTTTACATAGATTTCAAAAAGACTTTTGAAACACTGGATTTTTTGAACATGGGTATATTTTATTTACCTAGCCAAATAAGTATTTGCAAATGTAATCAAGCTCTAACAGTAGTTTCTAATAATTAAATTCTTTTAAGAGCAAGGATAAGCTCATATATAGTCCAGATAAAATCAACTTTAGACAAAAGCTGAAACCATTACATGTCTAAGAACTAAATTTTGGAAAGAGATATGAAGTTGAAATATTAAAGAATCATATATATATATTTCAAGTTAAATAAGCAATTAAGATGAAAGATGCACTAAAATATCTTATTAAGTGTTCAGCACAATATACTGACTTAACTGTGATTTGACCCATAAAATATTCATATGCAGATATTCTGCTTTCTGTGTTCAGTTTGAGTATTTTCTACAAGAAAAAGATTCGTATGGAGTAATATTGACTCATCAACAAATATCAATAATCTTTAGTGTTCTTGAAACCACATTTGTTTGCTCAAAACAATGAAGATAGCATTTAAATCATTTTAGAATTCCTGAAAATTCATATATATCCACATACCCATATACCTATATAAAAATACCTATGTACATATGCAGCATGAATCCTAAGGGGTCTTAAAATAAAAACAAATCTGGAAGCCAGATAATGGGGTGAACGTGAAAGATCAGAGAAGCAGAACAAGCCATAGCTACCTCACATTGCCAGCTCCTCAGCTGATCCTGTTTCCTCAAACTGGAAGCCTCTGTGTCCTCATCCGAATGGATCTCAGCTGAACTGCTGCTCTCAAGTCTAAAAGCCTAACCAGTCTCTCTCTAGTTCTTGGTTATCATACCTTATATACCTTTCTACTTTCTGCCATCACTTTCTGGGATTAAAGGCATGAATCATCATGCCTGGCTGTTTCCAGTGTGGCTTTGAACGCACAGAGATCCAAATGGATCTCTGCTTTTGGAATGCTAGGATTAAAGTGTGTGTGCCACCATTTTCTGGCCTCTGTATCTAGTGGCTGTTCTGTTCTCTGACCCCAGATAAGTTTATTAGGGTGCACAATATTTTGGAGAACACAATATCACCATATATATATGTAGGAATAAGAATGGACATAATTTTATATTTTTAAGTTTTATTTGTGTTATTGATATATTAATATGTTTGTGGATGGTATGACCTAAATTTGAGAGGTAGTTAAGAAAAAATTATTGTAAGAATTCTTTTATACTAAAGCTGTTGATACATTTCTATAAGATATTTTGACAATTAATTTACCAAAATAAATATTTAATATGCTAATGCAAATGATATTTTACCTAAATGAGGACACAATAAAAATTTACAACACCCTTCTCTAACTTTTGAATTAATGCTACTGCCTGCAATGCAAAAATATATCTTCAGATGGCTAGAGAGTTATGAGCATATACTGTCTTTCAGAAGAACCAGATTCTATTCCCAGTATCCACCTGTAACTCCAGTACTCAGCAACTGACAGCTCTGGTCTCCATGGGCATCTGCACGCATGTACACATACACCTCCACACATACATACACAACATTTCCAAACTAAAACATAAGTATTTAAAACACGTGATCATATTACTTTGGTTTGCCACTGGCACTGACTTGCATCTGAAAAGCTTATTTTATAATCAACACAGTTAAAAGAATTAAGTCTCTTCAAATAATACTTCACTTGGATCAAGGACTTTAGAATTATTGATCAAAAACATAACTTGTTGAATATTTGATATTTTAAAATCATCTTTCATCTTACTAGTATGGCCTGGTTGAGGAGATAAAAGGAAATTCTGAAGTTTGACATGTGCTTGTGGATCATCCATCAATCAGTTTCTTTATTAGCTAGTGTGTTAAGCCACCAACATGAGGTAGACATAGAAACTCTATTCCAACCACTATAATTCAGCAGACTTGGCATCATTATAAGAATTATGAACAAATGAAGAAAGTGCAGATGTGAGGCTAAATAAGCCCTATGTCTTCTTATGCACTTTATTAATCTATAATTCAATAAGTATTGCTGATTACATCCAAGGTTCCCATTCATTATGAATGGAAAATCTTTCTGTGTGGAGAGTTGTGGGATTACATGGATATGAACTTCCTCAAGCAAAGATAAACATTCACTGTCATAAGAGCATTAAAGGAGGCTTCATAGTTTGCATGTTAAGTTGCAAGATTGCAGGATAGCAGCAACGCTTTTCTGCTTCCTCCTTTTTGTTTTCATTATCCTGTGCTTACACATCAAATGCCTGACAGAGGTGTTTGAAGGGCTGTACTTCAGGGAGAACTGGATCAATAGTTGGTTCATGAATATTGTTAATAGTTCAGGATTTACATTTTTGTTCATGTCAATCTTTTTTCCAATGAATATAATTACAATGAGTTTTACAGCAAGCTTTTTATAATACTTATTTGTAAAGAAAATATGTCTTTGCATGTGGTTATGTTTGGCAACCATCAGCTTCATGTCATTTTGATAACTAGTGATACAACATATACTTGGCACACAGAAGCACTGTTTTAATGACAGTATATCTCCCTATAGGTATGAGCCCAAGGATTTGCTGATATGACTGTGTTTTGTTTTGTTAAGTTCCAGGGGATATTAAGAGAGCAATGAATTGCATTTGTGCAGTATATTTAAGTGCTCAAAGACCTTTCATGAGTAATCATTAATTCCATGTTCACAACCATATTGTAGGTAGGCACACAATTATTAGTATTTCACTGATGTAAAACCAGACAGAATGCCAAAAACGAAAGCTGTGTATCTGAGTCCTCAAAGATCTTTTATGAGCAATCATTTAATTCATTGTTCTCAACCCTGTTGTAGATGGGAAGTCATAACATTTCTCTGATGAGAAACCAAAAACATAATGTCAAAAATAAAAGCACACAAGGAAATCCATGTTGAGCTGCTTATCAGAATTTCAGGTCACACAGAAATTTTAAACTTCATAATTTTCTCATTGAAATTATCTAAGTGACTGTCACTGCTCAGGGTGAGAATGGCAGGCTGCAAGTTTGAAGCCAGCCTTTGTTATGTAGTATGACACAATTTCAAAATAAAATAAAACACATTTCTCTCCATTTGTATAGTATATGTCCTCTGTTTATTTTCATTTTTAATTTGAAAGGTATGAATCTTTTTTTTTCATTGAAAAAAATTCCTTTATTGTATTTGACACTTGATGAATTTTTTTTGGCATGTCTTTTTTTTCAATTTATTTTATTTTATTTTGCAATATAATTCAACTTTACATATCAGCCATAGAATCTTCTCAAATGTAAATTGTATCTCTGTGTGAAAGAATATGTGTGTCCACATGAAAACATAGATAAATACACACAAGTTACAGAGAATCAGGAAAGAAAAACTAGAAAAATATTTGAGACACGTAGGCTGCATTCCTAAGGATTGAGATCACAGGATATATTCCAAAGTACTGAGATACACAGATTATTGTCCCAGCAACTAACACATTATTTCACTTACTTACATTCTCCAAGCTTCATCTGTACCATGAAATACTTCCATTTTGTAGGGCTGATATATCTTCTAGATTTCTGTGTCTCCATTCCTAATCAGACCTGTAATGAGAACATATGAATACATGCTCATAAGTCATTTCACTCTCTGACTAAATTGGGTATAAAAATATTTTAATAAGGTTTAAACAAAATGCTTACATCACAATTTAATTTTAGAATACACATGCTGTTCTATGCATGCTTACAGTGACTATGTTTATTGGGGTTCCTAAGTCATCATCCTTTGGAGTAGGGAAATATTTTAGTGGATATAAACAACTGTCCCAAATGAAGCTTGATCCTTTGAAACACACACCCCTCCCCAATGAATTACTATTAATAAATTAATGCCTGTAACTTCAATATTGAAATACTTCTTTTAGGTTGCAATCTATCTTGAATATAATTAACTTTTCCAAATGAAAACCTAACTAAATGTCATTGGTAGACTCATTTCTTCACTTCAAATAGACTCAATAATAAACCACTCAACTGATGAAGTAGTCCTTTGAAATTGCTAAGCTAATAGACTCTTCCTCTATTACTATTTATTTAAGAATTTAAATAATTGGATTGTATTTTTAGCTCATGTGGTACTTTAATTCTTAATCAAAATAAAAAAAATTAGAAGAAATATATCTCCTGCTGCCTTCCCCAAAATATTTCAGAGGAACATTGTTCCCAAAGCATGTGTTTTGAGGTCAAATAATTTTGGAAAATGTTGACTCTCATCAGGAATGCACCTGCCATCATATTTTTGTGCTCCAGCTGCAGGAATGGAGATGGAGAAGTAATAAAGTTCCCATTTAAAGAAACGGGAGCAGCATGACCCACAGTGCTCTTGTCAAGAACACTGAGAGCAATAAAATACCTAAATACAATGAAAATAATTAACTTAAAATATTATGATTTCAAGAAGTTTTCTGTTTCCTTTCATTCATTTCCATTTCGTTTACTTAGCTTTTACACTGCACCAATTCTGACAGAATTTTAAGAGGAGCTTTATTTCTCTATCCTGAAGTTTGGTGCATGTTGCTGCAGTATCAAGATTAGTGTGACTTGAACCCTGTGGATGAAGGAAGAACAGTGTGAGGTCGGAGATTTAGCAAGATGCCAGATCTTGTAAGGTCTTGTGAAAGTTATTAAGGTGTGTGATGTTGGATGCTAGAGAAGGTCATGGAGAGGTTTGCAACAAAACAATGACTTAGCTTCTCTGTTTGAACAGATTTCTGTGGGTGCTGTTAAGTAGATGCCAGAGAATCCACCGCTTAACTGCATACTTTGTTGAGGTTCCCATGGCTTACAAACATAGTTGGGAAACTGGATTAATTTGTTCTCTGTATCCCACTTTGTTTTTTTAAGGTTAAATGAGGAAATGATTGTAAAGTACCTCATGACATTGACTGAAAAAAATGAATGCTAAGTACAATTATGTAGTGGGTAACTATAATCCATCTTTTTTTATTTGTATAAATATAGAAGAATTCTATTTAATTTTTAAAGTACACATTTATAGCTGCCAAATTCTACTAGAATCTTGGAGCTATCCAACAATCAAATGCCCCTATTTTCTTAATCCTAGGCACTTTTTTGTTTTCTCTTTAAAATGTTTGCCTTTTCCTTTTATCTAAACCTCCAACGTATTTCTTAGGGAGCAGGGTATTCTAATAATTGTCAACCCTTGTTATACACTTACTTTGCTAGGAACTGTTGAAGTACATTTTGTTACTCTTTTTAACAACTCTTAAAATTGATTTCTATTTTTTTTATTACCACTAAATTAATGAGGACATTGGCACACTGAAAAGAATACGTAAATTTCTCAATTTTATACAGTCAGTAAGAACAACGCAGGGGATTTGATTCAGACTAAGAATGTAGGAACCTCACTTGGTTATCATTCACTTCTCAATTCATAGGTGAAAATCTATGAGCATCACCATCTTCAGCAGAGTTCCAGCTGCCAGCAAAGTCCAACTTCACTGGAAATTTCCTTGGCCCTTGATTCCTGCATTATTCATCCTTTGTGTCTTTAGCTCTCAAGCTCCACTGGCTCATCCCATGAATATTCAATCATGTTCTTATCCTTAGCATATCTGAATATCTCTCCCAATAGCGATCTTCTCAGTTTTATTCTAACATATTTATTAGCACATAATGCCTGTTTTTTAAACTAGTGAATTTTTCTTCAAAATGAATGCTCAGTTTCTTATCCAGGAGTAAACACATTCATATTGTGTTTCACATGACAGATGAAGTCCAAGTTCTTTCCGTGCCAATCCTTATCTTATTCATCTTTCTATTGGGCCCTAATTTTCCAATTTTCTGTACATTCCCTGATAGAAAGAAGTATAATCAGACAGAAATTTGGTAGATTCTTGAAAATGGGTTGCACAGTGCTCATGATAATTCACATGCACCCACTTAACTTCTATTTTTCATGGCTGCTGGTACACATATTTGTAAACATCCTGGCAACAGTTTCCCATCCCTCCTCTCCTCCAAGTTTTTCCCTACCACCCTCCTCTTTTTCTACACCTCAAATCCACTCCTCCATTTCTGTTCCGGAAAGGTTAAACCTCCTATGGATACCAACAAAACATGGCATATCAAGTTTCAGTAAGACTAAGCACCTTCCCATGTTTTAAGGCTGGGGAAGGGTACCCAGTGTAGGAGAAGGGTCTCAAAATCCAGCAGAAGAGTCAGAAACTGCCCCTGCCCCCCCCCCCATGTTAGGAATCCCACAAGAAGACCAAACTACACACCTGTAGCATATGCAAAGTGCTTAGGTTAGTCCCATGTAGGCTCCATGGTTGAGTCCCAGTGAGCCAAGATTAGTTGGTTCTATGGGTTTTCTTGTGGTGTCCTTGACTCCTTTGGTTCCTATAATCCTTTATCTCTCTCTTCTGCAGGATTCCCTCAGCATCACCTAATGGTTGGCTATGGGTCAGCATCTGTTTCCATCAGTTGCTGGATGAAGCTTCTCTGATGACAACTGGGCTAGGCACCAATCTCTAAGTATAGCAGAATATCATTAGTGTCATTACATTGACTTTTCTTCTTCAGTCATGTTTGGTTCTATTTTAGGTCACTGGTTCATCCAGTCTGTGGGTCCTGGTGTTCTAGGCAGTGTCAATGGTGGCCTTTCCTCTCCTGGCATGGGTTTTAGGCTAGACCAGTTATTGATTGGCCACTCCCCAAAACTCTAGTCCACACTAACCCCAGCACATCCCCTAGGCAGAACAGACTGTAGATTTAAGGTTATATAGCTGGGTAGATGTCTCAGTCCCTCTGCTTGAAGTCTTACCTGGTCATAGGAGATGATCAGCTCAGTCTATATATCCACTACTGCTAGGAGTCTTAGCTGGGGTCATCCTTGTAGATTCTTGTAGATTTCCTTGCATCAGGTTTCTACCTGACCTCAAAATGCCCCCCTCCATCCCCAGTAGTCTTTTTCAGTAGCCTCCCCCTCCATCCCCTTCCAACCTGATCACTCATGTTCCCATTCCCACCAGCCCACAGTCCACTCACAAAAAGTTATTCTATTTTCCTTTCTCAGTGAGATCTGGGTATCCTCCCTTGAATGCTCCTTGTTACCTAGTCTCTCTGGGTCTGTGGATGGTAGCACAGTTTTCCTTTATTTTACAGATAATTTCCACTTATGGGTGAGTACATGCCATGTTTTTCTTTTTGGGTCTAGGTTACCTCACTCAGAATGATTTTTTTCTAGTTCTATCCACTTACCTGCGAATTTCATGATGTCATTTTTTTTTTGACAGTTGAGCAATACTCCATTGCATAGATGTAGCGCAATTTTCTTTTTCCATTCCTCAGTTGAGGGACATCTAGGTTGTTTCCGAGTTCTGGCTATTACAAGTAAACCAATATGGCGGTCTCTCAGAAACTGGGAATCAATTTACCACAAGACCCAGCTATAACACTCTTGGGCATATATCCAAAGGATGCTCAATCATACCACAAGGACACTTCCTCAGTTGTGTTCATAGCAGCTTTATTTGTAATAGCCAGGTCCTGGAAACAACCTTAACGGTATACATTTTTATATATAGTAATGCAAATCAATTTACATGTATCCAGCTTTTTAAACTGTTTTTTTTTTTTTTTTGTCTGCTTAGTCATTAGTTTTTGCCCATATCAGTTTAAGGATTAAGTTGACATTTTTCAAAGAACATCATTCAGACTTTGATTTTGAGCACATTTCATTGAAATTACCATAGTTTAGGAGCACTTAAAAAATCTGACAGAATTATTTTGTATACGGTATGGTACATATTCCTGAAGAGTTTTATGCAGTTTATGTTCTCTAAGTGTAAATTCCATTTTCTGTTAATGGCTTTCCTACTTAGTTGTGATTTTCATGATTTTAGCAATATTTTGAAATTATTGTGTTCATACTTTCTATTTTTTATATAGAACACAAATATTCAGTTCACAGTAGAATTGAAGTAAGGATTTGGGGACATGCTAAAGAATATCTACCTGGAGTATACTTAACAAATTTATAAAAAGTGTTCTCAGTGTGTTCAGTAGTGATTGGCTAGTGGGATCTGTAATTGCTAATGCTCATTTATATACTATCTCATGTTCCCCATCCATTTGGTCTTGATAGAAAGACTTTTGGAGATATTTCATTAACTTGTTTTTTTATTAGACTTCATTCTCCAGTGTCACTCATGATTCTTAGTCACTATTCATGTTTTTTTTTTTTTTTTAACTTAGCCTGTACATACTAAAATATCTCAGTTCTTGCATTTTTTGGCTTTAGCTTTGGTCTTTTACAAGAAATGTTTCTTGTCATTGTGCTTGCATTGATATCTGCAGTCTCATAATTTAAATCATCTACCCTTAGTATCAATATCTCTTGTGAGCTTCCAAATAATGTTTCTCAGTGCTTCTAGAGTTTGTCAACTTAAAAATATCAGTGCATTCCATGCATCCCATCCTGAATGCATCATCACATCATTACCACAAATCAATCTTCCTATGTTATTCTCCTTTTCATCATCTTAGCTAATTCTTTTTTTCTTTTTTTTTTTTTCTTTTTTTTTGGTTTTTCGAGACAGGGTTTTTCTGTGTAGCTTTGCGCCTTTCCTGGAACTCACTTGGTAGTCCAGACTGGCCTCGAACTCACAGAGATCCGCCTGGCTCTGCCTCCCGAGTGCTGGAATTAAAGGCGTATGCCACCACCGCACGGCCCAGAAATATTTTTAAACAGTAATATCTTACATATACAGAGTACATAACAAATGCCTAGTATAGTCCAAAGTGCTCTAAAATATGCTGATTCATTTTAACAGCACATAGCCACTTCAAGAAAAGTAACATTCTAAGTTTAGAAAGTTTACATTATCAAAGAAGATTTACTGAGGTTAATAAAAGCTATGGAAACAAAGTTGCTATGAACAATACTGATGAAGCGAAATGTTCCTATATTAATTGATTCTGATCACGAGTTTTAATTAGATAGCTTTAACCTATTTTAGCTTTTCTTTCCATCTCAATCAGAAGATTCAGACACTTGTTTATCTCAACTACCTGATCTGCCCCACAACTCATAGAAACATGCTAACTTTGTTTTCCAATACTGAGAAGCATGTATAAAATAATGAAGAAATATGTTGTATCCTTATTTTATTCTTGTGTGACCCAGAAAAAGTTTCTACCCACTGAATCCCATGTTCTTAATGAATTATCTGGATACAAGTAGTGAAAGTACATTAATTCGGGCTTTTATTTATCTAGACCTTTTAAACTTTTAACTAATGCATATCTTACTTTTTGCATGTTTCAGGAAGCCATTATGAATTTCAGAATTCATAGTGCTGACATTAACACAGGTCTTTAGTAGTTAACTCATGTGTTCAGGAACTGGGAAAATATTCTCAGTACTGATGTAATGATATGGCTAATGCAAATGTGACCACACAAAGGTAGTCCTTTATCAATTATACTCACTTACTATAACCTACGAATTCCTATTGTCTCTAGGGAATTTCATTTCAGTAAGTTTATCTCTCCTCACCTTTGTTGGTATTCTTTATTCATTTCTCAAAGACCAGAAGGTATAATGAACCTACACATTAAAAAGAACTAAATAATTAAATGTACATTTGATCTCAGCTAAAAGGCATATAAATGATTAAAAAATTAAATTTGAGTAAGGTTATCAATATTCCAATATTACAAAATATAGATTGCTTGCATATATTTCTAATATTAATAGGGTCAAATAAGTCATAATTATATTCTTATAGAGGGAGCAAGAAAACAGGTTTGTTAGCATATTTTACATTTAAGGGCATTATAGAAAAATAATTTGTAGAATGAAATAAATTGGAAAATGTACATTGCTCAATATTGTACCTTCCTACATTTTACACATACAAGGAATTAACAGGTACAGAATACATGTCCTTGCTAATGTTTGTCCTTTTATAAGAACAATGCATAAATGATTTCTTTAAAATTCACTGGCAGTGCCTATCATTCTCCTAGATGATCTTCTTTTTATATATGTAAGAAGACTGTGCTGGAAATGCAACCCAGTAGCAAGCTGAGAATAAAGAATACCAAGACAACAGGTTTTCATTATAACTAAGGAAGAAACCTAACATTGGGAGCAAACAAGTGTCCCACACCATTCTTACAGTAACATAGAAGTAATTTTTTATAATTGTACTTAAAAGTCATCACTCTGGCAGTGTCCATACCCAACCAACATCTTGTTTTCCTTTAAGAAATAATGAGTGTGAGTGAGAGCAATCTTAATCTATTCAACTGTCAATCAGAACCAGGTTAGTATCACATTTTACTCTCTCAGAGTTGCCTCCTCAGGAGTGATTCTGTTATCAGCAAGCTTCATAGCGGTACAGAGCCACTGCATCCCCATCAGGAGAGAGAAGAGATGCCTTTTCTCTTACAAACCTCAGTTATGTCCTTATAGAGTCCAATCTTTGTGACAGCAAATAATTTTAGGATGAAGCACACAGACCTGGAGATCTTATTAAAACATGTTTTTAAACATAGATCTCAACAATAGGAGTTAATGAATGAATGAATGAAACTTCAGGAGGAGTTGCAATTAGGTTTTTATTAAAATTAAATAAGGTTGAACATATATGATATTAGTAGCTCTTGAGTTGCAAAGATCAGCCACACTCCCATTTTGACTTGGGCAACTACTGCTGAATGTGGAATCTTCCAAAAATCCTCAAACACAGAATATGAAAATCACAACAAACAAGAGAAAGATGAATAAGACAAAAAAAATTCCAAAAGCAATAAGTATACAAGAACACAGAGAAGAAGCTTGCCTTGGAATGTGGTTAATGTGTCCAGTGACAGTTCACTGTAGAAAAGTGATTTTTCTCTTTCCAAGTGAGAATCAACTGAAAATAACTATATGGTTGGTGGTTATTTCATGTTCACTCTCCTTTCTCAGAGTGGGGGCCGCATGTGGCTTGAACCTATGCAGTGCTTTTGCACACTGCCACAGTCTCTGTGAGTTCATGTGTGTATTAGTCCTATTGTTCATGGAAGGCACATTTCCCAAGAAGTCATCAATAACCTGTGTAGTTCCATGTAGTTCCATGAGTCTTGAGGGGAGAGGTTTGATGAAGATATATCCCACCTAGTACTAAGTGTTCCAAAGTTGTCAACCTCTGTACATTGTCCAGCTGTGGGTCCCTGTGTTAATTCCCCTCTAATGCAAGAAGAAGTTTCCCTGGTGAGGGTTAAACAAAGCACTGATCTCTGGGTTTGATAGTATGTCTTTAGGAGTAATTTTATTTCTATGTTTTTCTAGCAGAAAAAGAGAATCAGGTTCCCCCTAGGCTCATAATCTACATATCCTCAGGTTCTTGACACATTCACAGTGTCAAACATTTGTTCCATGTCATGGAGTGGGTCTTAAGTACAATTTAAAAAAGAAAAAGTGGTGAGTGTTGCTCCAAACATTTGTGCCCCTATTGTACTGCTTTACATTGCAGATAGGTTGCTGTTACAGGTCACTGGGTTGATATTAATTATTACCTTTCTCCTTAGGTAGCATGTGGAGTTAAGTGCTGTCTTCAAAAAAGGCAAAGAGACACTTAAAGAAATGTTCATTCTCCTTAGCCATCAGAGAAATATAAAAATTAGGTCTGCTTTGAAATTTCATTATACTACAGTCAGAATGGACTATATCAATAAAACAAATGGTAACACGTGCTGGGGAAAATGCAAGGAATGGGAACATCTTTCTTGCTGGTTTGGAGTGCAGCCATTACGGAAGTCAGTGTGGAGGTTCCTCAGGAAGGTGGAAATGGTGTTAGTTTTACAGCTTTAGATAAATGTGTCTCATTTAGAATATCCACAGAGATTAGGATAGTAAGGAACCAAGTGAAAGGAGATCTAAGGAAGAGGAGTTAGAATACAGTGCTTTAAGGGATAAAGGAAAAATTAGAACAAGAGGACTAAAGGGCTTGGTGTTGGGGGACAATATAAAGGAGGGAGAACTGGCAGGGATATGTAGCAATAAAGGCCTTTTGAAAAGCCATATGGAAACCTACTGTAGAAGCTTCCTAAAATATATACATATAACAAGATTATAAATGGGATCAGTACATAATGGGGGAGAAAATACCCCAAGTAGATAGCACATTCTACTAAATAAAACCCTTAGTACCAAGAATGTATTACATTTTTATTTTAGTTCTTGCTCAAAGGGTTTCTACAGTCAATCCATAAATTAACATTACAGGCTAATGCTATTAGTTACCATACTCAATCTGATGGAAGACACCATGTAATTATAGCATAGAACATGGAGAAATTGATTGATTCTCAATTGGAAGCTGCACCTCTCTCATCTAGAAATCATAGTGCTAGAAGTTGCTAAATAAGCTATGAGAGGAGGAAAAGAATCATCCATCTCCTCCAGCTAAGAAGCATGTCAGCTACAATATCAACCTGCTTGCAAAGTATGCCTCATACCTTTCAACATTGCTCAGAGTTAAAGTTTACAAGAGTAAAAGATAAAGATTTTTCTTCTGAGAACAAATTCGTGAAGTAGGCCTACTGGGTCATGCAGTGCTTACACACAGGAGAGAAAACAGAATCCTAAACTCTCAAGGCTATACATCACTTGGACCTGAAATAAATACAGTCAATTTGCTGTTGTTGACAAGATGTCTTTTGGAAAGCATATATTGTCAATGTAAACAACATTGGTTTTACCAAATAATATCTAAGTTTTCAATTTCATTAGCAGGCCAGTAAGCCATATCTTCTTTCTCATGTTTCCATACCATGTATTCATAAGATTTTGTACCTTTCCATTTTGCCTCAACACAATTCATCTGAGGTTTGAGTTTACAAAATTCATTTAATGACTGCCTTTCTGGAAAATTGTAATTCTACATCAAGAATTGGATTTTCTATGAGCAGTCTTGATATTTTTGGATCAAATTCAGGTATTTGATCCACTTAGATTTTTTTATGCAGGATGAAAGATAGAGGTCTGCTCATTCTTCTGCATGAGGATATCTAGTGTTTAAAGAAATGTTTGGTGGAGATGTTTTCTTTTCTCTGGTGTATTTTTCCCACCTCTTTGCTGAATATCAGAGGGTTGTCATTACATATTCTGATGTTTGGACATTTATTCTGTGCCACTGATTTACATTTCTATTTTTGTCAGAATTGCACTGATTTTACTACTGTATCTCTAGAATATGTCTTAAATACTAAAATAGTAATCCCTCCAGTATTGGGCATTTCACTCAGTTTTCCCTGTCTGTCCAGGGTCTTATTCCATATGATTATTTGTTTGGTTCTTTCTATTTCTGCAAAGAATGTTGTGGATAATTTGGTTGGGTTCACATTGTATCTGCATTTGGAAGGATGGTCATTTTCATAATTTTAATTTTACTGATGAATCAATATAGGATTCTTTTCATTTTCTAATGTCTTCCTTAATCTCTTTCCACAAATATTTAAGTTTTCATTGTGGAGATTCCTTAGTAGGATTTATTCTAAGCTATTGTACTATTTTTGAGCCTATGGTAAATTGGATTGTAGGCCATGATCTCTTCAACAGTATTTGTTGGTAGTGTATAGAAACCCTTCTCTTTTGTAAGTTGTATCCTGCAACTTTGTTTAAATTGCTGATTGTTTCTACAAGTTTTCTGGTAGAATTTTGGGGATCATTTACATATAAAACCATATCATCTGAAAATGGGGATAGTTTGACTTCTTTTCCTATTTGTGTCCATTTAAATTTCTTCTATTGCCTTTCTGCTTCAGCTAGTGCTTTAAACATTAGTTGAAAGGAGTGGGGATAGGGACCAGCCCTGTCTTACTTCTAATTTTAATGTGTGTGCATAGAGATTTTCTCCAATTAGGATAGTATTGGACCTGTGCTTGTCATATATAACTTTTACTATGTTCAGGAATGTTTCCTCCAGTCTTCTATCTCTGAGACTTTTAACATGGAATTTGATTGAATTTCATCAAAAGTTTTTCTGCATCTATTGGTCTATTGAAGATGATCATGTAACTTTTGTCTTTCAGATTATTTACATGTTTTATTGCATTGACTTAGCAGCAATATCCTCATTTGTTAAGATATCAATAAACATGCTAGTATAGAAGGGGAAAGCCTTGTAAGTTTCCACCCCTGGATAGTGAATTACAGACAGTTAAAGACTTCTGCAAAAGGGAGGATTAGCCTTTTTCATAGAAAATCCCCTAATTGGTTATCCAATATAATAAAAACAGTCCTGAAGTCACATATACATACAGAAGCAAAACTAAATGGACTCAAGCTATACTTAAATATTTATTCATATGTATAATCATAATAATTAAAACAAAAGAGCAAACAATTAGAGATAAGGCAGGAGGCATGGAGAATCAGAGGAAGGGAAATAAAGGGATTTTTAAAAACTTTTACAAACTAATTGCAGTTGTCATAAAGTATGCAATAGCTATGGAGACTCTAGCAGTTTAAGAGTCTCTTATTTACTCTACCGTGCATCTAGTTTTACTGTAAAAAGAGCTCCCTTCCAGAAATCCAAGGAATTGAAGCAGTCAGGGATAAACTGAGTGTGACTGAAACAAGGCAAAACATGGCACGCACTGTGGGATGCCTGCAGGTTGGTATCATTTCTTCACAGAGTTCCTACTCCTCCTTACCACAGCCCCATAGTTTCAACATTGAGAAGTATTAGCCCTTCACTATTGGCTAAGAACTAATATGTCTGTGACTTTTCATAATACTCAGGCTCTTTTTGCTAAAAAAAAAAAATTCATTGTGTGTCAGATTGCATTGCCCTGGCCAATTCCATATGCTGTACCATTGGAAGGTTGATACCACAGGAGCAATATATCTGTGCTCAGAAATGCTGCTTCAATGTGAGGTTGCTTTGCATAGGCTTGAGGTGAGTCACCCATTGTAAAGCAAGTTACCAAACAGTTTCTCAACATAATGTGTGGATTCTATTTAATTTAGTGCAAATTCATGAAGCGAAATTTGAATATTAAATGAAGATGACCCCAAATGTGCCACTATTTATAGTTAAGCTGCCTCAGGAAGTGCAGAGGCAAATGCATGTACTATTCTTAGCATGGTAACAGCAATGGAACACAAATCAAGAAGAGCAGTGATGTTCGTTTACCATGCTGTTGTTAGGACAGCTCCCTCAAATGTGATGCTTCTGCTTTTAATGCCACTGACTTGATTTCTTATCTCTGGTGTTTCCAGTCTTCCCAAATCTATTGCTGCTAAATCTTTTTTTCAATGTTTTCTAGAAACATAAAATCACTCAAGGAAATATTTCCAATGTATATGATTGATGTTAGAAGAAGAACCCAACATTGTACATATGCAGTCATCTGGGTTTCTGTTTGTTTGGTTATAAAGTTTGCAACTAGACATTGCTAATCATTGGTTATATGCTCTCTTACCTGCTCCTATCTGCCACTCTTCAGAAGTGTAAATGCATTACTTACTAGGCTGCCATAAGTGTCATGAATAAGTTTGTTTTTCTCTATAAGGTAAGGACAGAAGATATAAAGTTGACATATAAATTTTTGGGTTTTTTTGTTGTATTATGTATTGCATATTTAAGAGGAATAACTGTAAATTTTCTCAACTTACAGCAGCAACCATGTTAAAGTAGGTTTTTAGTTTGTTTATTTTATTTCACTTAGTAAAATATCTTAACTCATGAGTGCTGGTAATTATTCCTAGCTAGCCCAGATCAATAAATTCCTCTGACTTTGCTTCATGTTATAAAAAGAAATAATCAATTGCCATCATTTAAAAAAAACTTCTTGCTAATTCTGAATATTTAAGGCTCTACCAAAGAGTCTTCTCTCAACCATGACTTGGTAAAGGCTAACATAAGTTTTAGGAAGGGCTTTCTAAGGCATATATATATATATATATATATATATATATATATATATATATATATATAATTTTGAGCTTCCTGAGATTGGCAATTATTTGCTTCAATACTGGTGCATGAGTTCAAATCTTGCAATAAGTGGTGTATAAGTGAATTGCATGAGTGTGCTCTAGAAACTCAAAAGTATGTGGCTGGATAAAATTTTAAACATAGGTCTTCTGATCCTTGATTTCAAGCTAAGTCTAATATTTGAATTTGAAAATTTGACATTGAGGAACACATCTCTAAAGGTTGAATCAGTTGACCTGCCAAATAAAATGACTAGTTGTAACTTGTTTAAAATACTGCCCAATGGGACATAGAACACATATAAGGATATGCGTTTTTATCAGCTCTCAGCATCACAATCAATCAGTTAATTAACAAGATATATAAAATTCAATAATAAAAATATATTGATGGGCTAATGGTCACAATGAGGAAAGCAGAGCTTCCTTTGTTGATTGAATAGAGGACATGAAATAGCCAACGGCTTGGTCTTTTACAAAGGGAACAGTTTTTACTGCCCATCGACTGAGCATGTGTCAAGACTCAATCAAACACACTTTCCCAGTAATGTGTGTTGTTGCATACCTATAATCCTAACACTCTGGAAGCAGAGGCAAGAGGAACATCTTAAGTTCAAGTTCAAGGCCAAATTGGTTTACAGAATGAGTCCTTGGTCAGGAGAGGTTTTAGACTGATATTCTCCAAAGATAGTGAATAAAATTCAAATCAGTCATCTTGAGCAGTTATTAGCTAATGAATTAGTTAAATGACCAAGGTAGAGACACTTAGGGGATGATTGGAAATTGTTGGAGGTTTTTGATTTCTCTGTTATGCTGGTTGTTGCTGCAAGTATTGATCACACCCATCCCTTTAAGTTTTAGTCTGTGAATCCTGCTTTAATTCTTTGGGATGCATTTGTTGGAAACTTCTGGCTCTTCTGTTGTTAAAAAAAAGTCATTTTATATCAACTTCTAGGGTTTTATAGCTGTATCCAGAAGAAAAAAAGAAGCAAAAAATAAAGAACACATAGAAATTGGGGTGAGGGGGATATTCTAGAATTGGGAAACTTTTTCTGTAGCAGAATTTAAAGAAAATTTCTGATAAATTGACTTTATTAATGGCAGCCTTATGTTAAAGTGAAAGCCTGGATTAATGTTTTTGCTTGATGTATGGGAATATTTCATCTCAAGCAGAGAAACTGAACTGTGGTTTCAATTGGCCTGAAAAGGACTTGAATAATTTCTACTTGATACAGGTTAGGTGCTCATGACAAAACAAATACATTATCTTACCGACATCTAGCTTGGTGAACCAAGAAATTGATTGCATAACCCAAATGACCCATCAACCATGGGTCGTGACTCATGAATGCCACATTCCTTGATTTCCCTGAATACTTTCAAGGAATGTCTCACCCATTCTCATTAACAAGACAGGATGGCCACAATCTCTTCAGTGGGTATTCTGTAGCCTGATAATAGGTTAGTCTGCTGCTGATGCAGTAAGCCAGATCAAGCTGAACTGAAAAAGGAAATGACCAGATTTATTTTGAGCAAAGCAACTTCTGGGTGAGCTTTCCAGGCCCTAGAGATAGAGGTGGAAGAAGAGGTAAGAGAAATAGAGAAGTGGCATGTCTGTCTGTCTGTCTGTCTGCCTGCCTCTCTCTCTCTCTCTCTCTCTCTCTCTCTCTCTCTCTCTCTCTCTCTCTCTCTCTCTCTCTCTCTCTCTCTCTCTCTCACACACACACACACACACACACACACACACACACACACACACACACACCACACACACCACACATATAAGATTAGAAGCCACTTGTAAGTCAACAACTTACACTTACTATTCATTTTTGTTTGTTTGTTGTTTGTTTTTTGGATTTTCAAGACAGGGTTTCTCTGTGTAGCTTTGCGCCTTTCCTGGAACTCACTTGGTAGTCCAGGCTGGCCTCGAACTCACAGAGATCTGCCTGGCTCTGCCTCCCGAGTGCTGGGATTAAAGGCACGCACCACCACTGCCTGGCTACACTTACTATTCTTTGTAGTAATCTAGAAACTCTCATTCAGAGAGTACTTAATGTTAACTATTTCTGAGTTATCCAACTTCCACTAACTTATTATCCAGCCATCTGTAAACCTTTTCAATCTTGTATAAGAGTTCTGTTGTTGGATATACATTGTATGCTAAATATATCCTTTATCCTTTGGGTAAACTACTCGCTAAGAAAAAAAAAAACCTATTTAGGCACCTATTAATACCAAGAATATAATAAGCAATCAAACTACATATTGAAATTATTTGATTGTTAAAAACCTGTCATTCTTAATTTTATTTTCATATTACAATTTGTTGTTTTTGATACATTTTAATTTAATGTCTCACTGCTTTTAACAAGTAGATGCTGTGGAGAAATGGTAAATGATAGAAATATCATTAAAATGAAGAAATACTTCAGAATGCATTAGATTTTACAGCACACCTATACACAAAGTTTCTAAAAATAAGTGGGAACATGCAGAAATTAAAAATTAAATGAAATACATATTCAGTAGTTTTCAGAAAAGATTGCATTATGTGTAGAATATGCAAAGTACATAATAAAAATAAAGTTGTGTTTTGGATACAAAGTGAAATTCTAAAAATACATGAAGACTTATGCTCTTTGATACATAAATATTCACACATATTTCAAAATTTAAGAATAATGGCCCCCAAATCTTTAGTGATTTTATTCTTTATCCTTTGTTATAAATAGTAAAATTATAATGTCACATATTATTAGTTGCAAAATCCAGTATATATTAGATTTTTGCAATTTAACTATCAGAAGTGTTCCATTCAAAATTGGAATAATTAATTCAAACACAGTAAAATGTAAAGTGAAACATTAGATATATATTTACTTATGGTGGAGACTGCTATTAGAAACAAACTTCTAAGTGTTGAGAAAAACATAAAATAGTACTAAATTATGACAGAATTATTATTAATGTTATAGCTATGACATACTATGATGAAAAGTCTCATAAGAAAGTTGAAGTGAATTTTCTTCAATCTGTGAGCATACTATTAATGAAGAAAAATCAACGCAATTGTAATTAATTGATTAATTTGTTCAATATGGGAATAATTTATTAAGCATATCTTATTACCAAAATACCTACAAAACAATGATATATACTAAAGAAGAAGAAATAAATATTTCAATTTTTTCAGCTTGAGAATTATTAAGATACAGTAGAATTAAAATTTAAAACTAAACTTATAAGTGACACTTTAATCCATATTATATAGAATGGTTGAAGGAGTTGATGATACTAATTAAGCCCATCAAGCAAATTAGTTTCTACCAAAGTAATGAGAATCCCACAAGAATTATTAAATTATTAGTTTTCCTCAAGTTAGACTTTTATTTAAACTTTCAGATGTATTTGAATCTATAAGTTAGATAAAATGATACAATTTTAAAGGAAATTATCTTATTGGACATCATATAACTTTAACTTTATGTAAGAACAAATTTACACATTGTCTCTTTAGATGGTATGAGTTTTCAGTATTTCAATATTCTTTGGTTCTATAAGTATTTTTGTGGGATAGAAATGATTATTATGTTCACTTTTGTGGTAGAAAATGATGCCATTAATTTCCTTCAGCATAGGTCAGACAGAAACCCATCACAGAGAGATTCATTCCCAGGCAACTCAAATTCTGGGTCCCTGTAGCCTGTTCCTAGCACGATGTGTGGATATTAAGGAATTTTCTAGGTGGGCAGCGGTGGCATATGCCTTTAATCCCAGAACTCGGGAGGCAGAGCGAGGTGGATCTCTGTGAGTTCGAGGCCAGTCTGGTCTACAGAGCGAGATCAAGGACAGGCACCAAAAATACACAGAGAAACCCTGTCTTGAAAAACCAAAAAAAAAAAAAAAAAGAGGAAATTTTCTATTCATTTTACATACCAACCACAGATCCCCTCTTCCTTCCTCTCACCCCTTCAGCCTCCCCTGCTAACCCACCCTCTATTCCCTCCTCCAACATGGTATGGTCTCCCATTGGGAGTCACCAGAGTCTGGTGAATTCAGCAGAGTCAGGTCCAAGTCCCTCCCCCTGCATCAAGACTGTGCGAGGTGGCCCACCCTAGGTAGTGGGCTTCAAAAAAGCCAGCTCATGCACCAGAGATGGATCCTGATTCCACTGCCACGGGACCCCTTAAGCAGGTCAAACTAAATAACTGTCTTACATAGATAGGCAGAGGGCCTAGTTCAGTCCCATGGAGGCTCCACAGCTGTTGGTCCACAGTTCATGAGTTCCCACTAGTTTGGTTTGGTTGTCTCTGAAGGTTTCCCATCATGATCTTGATGCCCCTTGCTCATAGAATTCCTCTTGTTTTTAAATGCACAATTGTGTCTTTTTGTACTTAACTTTGAAATTAAAGAAATGTGATAGCATTTTTATGTCATTCTTGAAAACAGAATTAGAGAGCATAGGAATTATTTAGCTATGCTGCTACCAGGAAGACAGAATAACTTTTTGCCAAGAAAAATACTGAACTTTTTGGGAAAACTTGCCAGTAGGATATGAGCAAACCAGTGACTCACTGTACATATTTTATCATCTTTTAGTCTTTTTTCCTGAATGTACATGTGTATCTTAGTTACTGTTCTGTTGCTTTGAAGAGCCACTTTGACAAAAGCAACTCTTATAAAAGACGGTATTCAATTGTGGCCTTCCTTATAGTTTCAGAAGATTAGTCAAGGATCATCTTGGCAGGAAGCAGACAGGCATGATGCTAGAGCAGTAGATGAGAACTTAGAGAATGACTAGGCCTCATGTGGGCTTTTGAATCCTCAAAGCCCAGCCCTGGCCTCACATCTCTTCCAACAAGGACACAGCTCCTAAACATTACCAAAGAGTTCATCAACTGTGTACTACATGTCTAGAACATGAATTCCATAAAACTAAATTTGTTTTCACTCTTTCATCCTCCTGTTTCTCTTTCTTCCTACCCTTCTTCTGTCTCTTCCTTTCTCCTTCCTCTTTCCTTCCTTCCTTCCTTCCTTCCTTCCTTCCTTCCTTCCTTCCTTCTTCACTTCATTCTTTCTTTTCTTCCATATTTTCTTCTTTCTTTCCTTTTATTCTTCCCTTGTTTTTCTGAAAATGTCTCTGTTTTTCTTATGTAGCCCAGGGAGGCCTTGAATTCACAATATTATTGCCTTATTCTTCTTCTGGAATCAGCATTGTAGACACGAAATTATCTGACATTTTCTCAGACATTTTAACACACACACACACACACACACACACACACACACACACACACACACACATACACACACACAGAGTTCTCCTGCTTTAATCTAATTTCCTGAGTACTTGGATTACAGATGAGGACCATTATTCCTAGTACATTTTCTTGATCTGCCTTTGTGATTTATATATCTCTACATTTATATTTACTTAGCTCAAAAATATAACTGCAATTTTATACCATAATCTTTTAAGTGTTCACTTCTATTTTATAAAATCCATTTAGGACATTAACTAGTTAGTTTTCTTTATACACAAAGCCTTAAATGACTTCGGAGCTATTGATATGATGAGGAAATAGCAGCAGTATCATATTTTCTCAAAATTCTATGTTGCTTTATATATTATTTATGTTATAAGTTTATTATCATAGTGCAAACCTATAATAATTCATCATTAAAATAATTGAATATAGGATTTGTGTAAGTGCAAAATAATATTTCCTGAGTATATAGACATTGAATAAACACTGCTTCTCTATTTTGAGTCAGAGACACATACAAATTCAGAAATAAATTTGTTGCTATCTTTTTTATTTGTGACAATATCCCTCAAAATTAGAAATGAGCAATTAAATATGTGGAGTATATATGTTTTCCTATGTTTATATTGAAAATTTTTTTCAAGGGAAACATAGCAATTTTTATATAAGTACTTACTTAATTAAGCATATTATCTAATTTTCATGTCATAAAATATTATTTTATTATTTCTGTATTTTAGCTAAATAATTAAATTTTAGAATCATTTGCAGATAATTCAAAAGCTAATCCATTCAGTAGACACTAAGAATAGAAGCCCTCATGGAATATTTTTTCATATTAGCCAGTCATGATAGATAGAAAAGATGTCGGCTATTATTATTGCAAGAAAACATGAACACATAAGGCAGTTTGGACTTTCAAGATGTTCAGCATGAGCTTCTTCTGGTGACAGATACAATTTCCCACTAAGTAGAAGTATTTGTAGTAATTTAATACTCTGAAGATGAAAAATTTCATACATAGAAATCTTTCAGTATAGGAGGTGATGCAGATTTTCTTCTCAATAAAACACAAACTCGTGTTCCCTTACTTCATAAAATTATCTCCCCTTACAGTAAAATATCTGCTTTCCTGGTTTTCTACATTTTCTCCATAAATATGCATTGTTACTTATGCTTCTAGAATGTTTTATCATTCTTAACGTTACAGTAGACTACTAAATGTTACTTACATGTCATAATTCTTCTTTTCGTTGTTTAGGTCAAATTTGTGGTTGCATTATGCTGTCACATAAGAAAGTGCTTCAGTAGCTACAAGGATTAGCACTGACCTTTCCCTAAACACTAGCTTTATTCCTTGAAAATAGCAGCATTTGCATGAGAAATGTTGTTTTTCATGTCTAGAACTAGTCAATCTACAAATAAAAAGATGTCCTCATTTTCATAGATGGGACTTCCAATCAATAGGTCACACACATCTTATAGGGCTTAATTAAGAATATGGCTTATGCCAGAAGGATATTAAAAATTTAAAGATGTCTCATATAATTTAATGATTCTAGCACCTATCTCATTTAAATCCATCTTCCTTCCTTCGTTCCTCCTTCATTTCCTATTCTATCTTTGCTTTACTCATTTTTCTTTCTTCCCTTCCTTTAATGACTCTGTAAATATTTTTAACTTATTATGTGGTAAGAAATATAAACATACATTTATAAGAATATAGATATAAAATTACAATAAAATTATTAAAGTAAATTTATTGTAGACACACAATGAGTAATTATAAATAATACTATCAAAGAGTATTGAATAAATTAGAGCAATATTCACTGAAGCAATATCTCAAAGCTGATGACCATCAGAGAGTACCAGATTAATTTGAGTAAGTTTCACAGCAACAAAATTTTGAAAGTGATGAGATCATCAGAATGAGATATTAGGTTTGGAAATCTCAACAATACACTCATGAAGTATATATGATTTCAATTTATTATTCTTTGCTATGACCTCACTCTTTTTCACTTTATGATAGAAAACACAATTCTTAACATTTATTTTTGAAGTGACAATGGAAAGTAATTTACCTAATCAAGTTTAGGCCATGTGTTTTCTCCAAGACTCCTTGAATTATGAAAACAACCTAAGATGAGTATTAAAGAAATGAGAATCTTAGAAACAGAAAACAAGGCTGGAGAGGAAAGGGTCTGCTATGTTCTCAGGTGGGTGGGGTGCACCACAGAATCTATAGTCTTCATTTTTCTTTTGTGGGCATAGAGATAAGGCTAGGGTATTGAATGGGGGAGATGAGTATTCTAAACTGGTTCCTCAGGCTTTGTTGTTTTGCTACTAGCATAATCTCAATAAAAATTGTAATTTTATCTGTCTATAACAAATATACTTGTAGATATAAAGCATTTACATGGTTATTATGTTACTTAATAATTTTTACTGCTGCATAACTGAATTATTTACACATTAGTCATGAAAAGTTTTAGTGTGAGTAGATAAAAAAATCACATAAAATTACAAGCAAAATAAGCAGGTATGTTATTTTCCTACAGTGCTTTTAAGTGATGCCATACATAATATATTCTTGCTGCAAAAAAATGAAAATGAAAGAATAGTCTAGTTACGGTTTGTCAATTTTAGATGCATTACTGCTGGAATTGATTTGTACTCTCCGTAGGTAAAAAGTTAAAAGCATCCTTAAGGAATTGGGAAGAAAACATCTTTTATTCACAAATAAAAACACTACCTTTAAAGTGGCTTATGCACATCAAAGGTATCTTATGAAGTTCGGCCTCAAAGAGAGCAAAAGGCAGGTGTAGCATATCATGTGTGGCATCAAACATTGCTCCCTGTTTTTCAATGGAAAAAGAAGCCATTAAATGAAATGTTTTCTCTGCATAATACTATATAGCAATCAAATGTGAGTTTTTACGTTGGAAACATCACACAGGAAGCCACACATTCACGTAGTGTTTCCATCCAACTAAGAGAATAGCAAATAATCTACTTCAATTTTTAGAAGACTAGACAAAAACTTGTGGGACAAAAAAAAAACCAAAATAAATTCACATACAAAGCAGTGGAAATAAGAATGAAAATGGATTATTCATTTAACTGGGAATGAAAGGGAGAGTGCATTTCTTGTAGGAAAATTATAATCTACCCATCACTGCATGCTGAGCTAAAATATTAAATAAAAGATGCGCTTAAAATTAATTTGTAAGCGTCAAAATATAGATTCCACTGGAAGAATGTACTCCACTAAGATAAAGCTTCTAACAGGAAATACTTGTGTCTGAGAAAAGACTGATTCTTTTGACTTGTAGGGCAAAGTGCAAACAGAGTAAAACTGACATGAACTTCTAGGACATTCGAGACAGCATCTGGAGTAAGTGTCCATGGCAGACCTTCAAAATGAACGTCTCTAAAGGGAAGCAAAGAAGACAACAAACAATAAATATAGTATTTGTGTTTGCGTTAGAAAAAAGGCAAAATTATAAACAATAACTTAAACTTCTGTTTTTAGAAACTAGAGAACAGTAACTTTGGCCTAAATAAAAAAATAACAAGGAAAAGAAATAATTGATGTACAAAATAAAATTAATCATAAGAAGTGGATGGGGCCTAAGATCATAGCTTAGTGACAGATGCGTTTACTATGTCCAAAACCCTATGTTCAGTGCCATCATCTGCAAAACAAAGCTAAAAACAGACAAACAATAAATAAGACCAATATGATTGTAATTAATTTCAAAGAGATCAATATAATTGACAAAGGCTTGTAATAGTAATGATGATGGTATTAAAATGATACAAAATAATTGACTATCCCAATTTTTGAAAATTAAATAAAATACATTATTTAATGGGAAGCAGAAACCATGAAACTTTTATAAAGTAAGATAATCTGAATAGGTTTATACCTATTAAATAATTTGATTATCATCCATTTTCATTATGTCGCACAGATGGACTCATTACACATACCAAGTATTCCTTTAGTAACTGATGATTCAGAAAATTTCTGAGAAAAGAGAAGCAGAAGAACCACTTCCTAATCCCTTTTCTGCAACTATTACTGCTCAACTTCAAAACTAGACTAAGATTATAAAAAGATCTAGATAAGATATTCTCTGTAAACATTCATCAAAAACATCAGCAAAGCACCAGCATCTTGGAACCACCACATAATGGAAAGCATGTAAATCATGAAACTAGTTCATTTCACACATGCAATGATGTATTTCCACTTTAAAGCAGCCACTATTTTAATTCAATACTTTTTTTAAATCACTTTTTGCTCAACAAATATCCTAACACTCCAGCCAAGTCATTAAGGGAATGGTGAAAATTATTAGTTGTCTTCAAAGCCATCTTCAAAGCAGTAGTAACTTACTTTGTCTCTTTAAAGAAAATAATTTGAGGGTTTCACACCCCCCCCCAAACATGTTACTTTGGTCTAATCATGAGGAAAAAAATGTCTGTCAATTCACAATTATTGAGTATTATATGACGTGTACATTTCAGTCCCCCTAAAGATGTCAAGTTCATCTAAACATGTAAATTGAAGTTCAGTTGATATGAACCTAAGAATATAGGATTGTCATATTACTATGGAGGCTAAGCACAATCCTGGAAAGAAAATAAGGATATATAATAAATCAAAAAAACCAAAAATATTAAGTAATAAATCAACTAAAATCAATTGGTTAAAAAACTATCGGTTCACTCTGTGATCCATACATCTTATTACTATAATAAAATATTTAAGTGTGATATGGTCTATGCAAGAGCGCTCTGTATTTCCTTTAAATGTCAAACTCTTCCAAGGTTAATAATCATGACAATTTCAATGCCATTTCATCAATCTTCTCTATACAGATATTTTGTGAATATTACATTTAGATACCCAATACTATTTTGATAACTGATTAAAATTGCTCATTTTTAGGCCAAGAGAAATATTCAGTTTTATAAGATTCCATAACATTCCCTATAGTCTTTTTATTTCTAACTTTTAATGCTTGGAAAAAAATTGAATGTCTCTCTGTAGATGAGACTATAAATCAGTGGTTCTCTAGTGGGTCACTACTGTTTTGGGGTTACATATCTGATACTTACATTGTAATTCAAAACAGTAGCAAAATTACAGTTATGAAGTAACAATGAAATAATTTTAAGTTTGAGGTTACCAGAACAGGAGAAATTGTATAAATGGTCACAGCATTAAAAAGGTTGAGAAGTATTCCTGTAAACTGTGGTATGTTCAGACACTTTCAAAAGAAATGGAGGTTTCTTGACTATGTATCATTAAGTTAAATAGAGCCCCTCAAGAAATTATATATACCCTGTTATATGACACTTTGATTTTATACTCAATAATTTTATATGAGTATAAATCCCTCCTGCTCTCTAACTCCCGCATGTACCTATACAAAATTAATGATCTCTTCTTGAATTACTATTGTTACACACATGTACCTATGTTTATATATTTACTATTGCATGTATAACCAAGTCCAACTATCTGTGCTATATGTACATATGTCTAGGGATGAATAAATGATCATTTAAGGATTGTTAGAACACTATATGCAGAGCTTTTACAATCCATTCCTATCACTGCACATTTAACCAAACTCCTTGAATACACATGAAGAATCTTGAGAACTTTAATGAGACATGAAAAGTCAGTGTTTGCCACATGCCAGGTAGATTTACTGAGTACAACAAAATTAGTACTCAGGTTGGGTGACGTTCATAATAGTGGAGGCACTATATTAATTTAAACACTATAAACAGGGAATATAGTATACCTAAACTTATTCAAAAAATAAGTAATTGTAAGTCACTCAAATTACAACTTGACAGCATAGAAGTCATTTCCTAGTGTGAAACTCAGAGCTTAACATACTCTGATAACAGTTTTCTGAATACTCCCATATCTTCCCTACCTCTTCATCTCTCTACTCAGACAACACCGTCTTTCTTTCTCTCTCTCATTAGAAAGCCAACAGCAGTCAAACAAGAACAAAAGCAATTTTAAAAATGAGAAACACACACACACACACACACACACACACACACACACACACACACACAAGAAACACACTCACATGCATACAAAACCTTTTTAAACACAAATTTCAAAACCACAATATAGCCAGGCAGTGGCCTAGCATACCTTTAATTCCAACACTCAGGAGACAGAGCCAGTCAGATCTCTGTAAGTTCGAGGCCAGCCTGGTCTACAGAGCGAGGTCCAGGACAGGCACCAAAACTACATTGAAAAACTCTGTCTCAAAAAAAAAATCAAAACCATAATATACAATCAAAAGATCACCAAGGAAAAAAATATCCAAACAAAGCAGGATGAGACAAAAAGTCCACAAATATATGATTGTGTTTGTTTTGTGCTGGTCATCAAGTGCTGAAAATGGGGTCTATAGTTAAGTGTGGTTAATAAATCCAATAAGACTCCATTGGAGAAAACTAAATTTCCATGGCAGGTCTGAGTCAATTGCATTTTCTTTAGGCATAGGAGCCTGTGTCCACTTTTTCCTCACAGCACAACTGCCCTGTCTTGAGCCTGTCCAGTCCCTATGCAGCCTCCACAATCTCTGTGGGTTCAATTCTTCATAATTACCTCTTGAAGAGGTGATTTCAAAGAATATTTAATTTTTATGGTAATTCAAAAATATTTTGATGGTAATTTTGAAGGCATATAAGAATGTTGAACATTAAACTTTGGTTATTTAAATAAATGGTGTTTGGTTTTGAGTTGTGCCAGAGTAACTCACATTTGTCTCCTTTGTGGTTTTGTGTTTTGGTGTATTTTTTTTTCCTGTGTGTTTCAGTTTCTTCATTATCATTCAGGCAATATTTTTTTTTTAGCACATTTTACTTTTCCATCAAATTTCTTTTTCCACCCTTTCCCTAGACTTTAACTTCCATTTAATTTTTTAAAGCATGTAAGAATCACATGTCTTCTTAATGTTAATGGACTCCCTCTCCATTAACAATATTTTCTTAATAACAGAAATTGTGTTGTGAATTCTAACTAAGGAACATGCATCATAATTTTGTCTTACACATTCTGGCAGAAATGTTGCCTTTGGCACTGTGCAGGCAAGAGACCATGAACATGAAATTGCTACCTCCCTTTAGTTGCACTAAAGTTCGAGTTTCAAGAGAACACTCAACAGCTCTCTGAAGGATACACGTACTTCTAATAGATGATAAAAAACATTGGAAAGTATGCCACTACTGTAATATTTAAAACTTAACATTTTAAAAAGCCAAGAGTAGATATATGAAATGGAAAAAACTCATTTTCAGGTTCAAATATATTTATAACAAGTCCTATATAGCTTTTTGTTTTCATTTATTTTAGCTATCTAAATGTCAGTGAAAGGTCATTATTTTACTATATTCACTTTAAAAATTTTGACAATTGCATATTCTATGCACTGCACTGTGATGAGATGTCATAGTTTTAATGGAAAATTATTTTTATGGTAACCAGCAGGGAATACTATAAACAATACAAAGAAAGACACATCAAAAAATAAAAAAGGGAATCTGCAAGATCACAGTCAAAATAGGCAGAAAGTGAGCATGAAATAGAAAAAATACAAAATATTGTTTTTTTTAATTTTATTTTAATATACAATTCAACTTTACCTATCAGCCATAGATTCCCCCCGTTCTCCCTCCTCCCGTCCCGCCCGCCTCCCCCCCACCCACATCCCCCCGTCCCCCCCCGCCCCCCCCCCGCCCCCCCCCCCCAACCACCACCCATTTCCATCTTCTCCAGGGCAAAGATTCCACCCAGGGTTGAGATCAACCTGGTGGACTCAGCCCAGGCAGGTCTAGTCCCCTCCTCCCAGGCTGGGCCAAGGGTCTCTACTAAGCCTCAGGTTTCAAACAGCCAATTCATGCACTGAGCACAGGACCCGGTCCAACTGCCTGGATGCCTCCTAAACAGATCAAGCCAATCAACTGTCTCACCCATTCCGAGGGCCTGATCCAGTTGGGGGCCCCTCAGCCATTGGTTCACAGTTCATGTGTTTCCATTCGTTTGGCCACTTGTGAAAATAAAAGAAAAAAACAAAAGGAAGGAAAAGGAAAATTGTATAAAGTCAAGTTATTCAATAAATACAAATATTTATAAAATAAATATTTTATAACACCCATTTTTTTCTGAAAAATTGGGAATATATTAGGCCACCAATTTTTGATGAACATTTACATCTTCTACATAATGGCAAGGTGGCTGAGATACTATGTATTCTTCTGACAGCTAAGGTTATGGAGTATTTTCCAAGTATTAATCACTATTTCTATTGCTTATTATGATAACTGTATGTTAAACATTCTACATACATGAATACATGGTTTATGAGCAGATTTGAGATAACTGACACCGAGCCTTCTATTTTAAAGGATTTGAACAATGTCTTTGTACATGAAAACAAATGAGACAGATTGAACTTACTTTTGAAGTTCAAATATTACGGCTTCATCTAAATATATTGTGGTGTGACTTTTATTACTCTAGTTTTTAGAAAAACTAAAATCATTTCTATTTAGTATGGAAATATGTATAACCCCACACATTTTTTGGTTTCTTTTTCTGCTCTTTCTGGTTATTTACAGTTTCACAAATTCAATGCATTAAGTCAATTTCTCTTTAGAACCAACAAAATGGGGTGCTCAGAAAGGCACATAACCCCAAAGTAATACAAGCTCGTATCTGCAGTCAGTTTCAACTAATCGCACATACCTGGTGCTACCTAGATGCTACTATAGCTTCTTCCTAGTACTTGTACCTGCAAAAGAATTAGTGACAGCTTGCTTAAAGCATTTATTCCTTAATTTTTTTAGTAGTTTTCAAGCTAGCTAATGGGAGACAATACCTGCTAAGGCAGGGTAGTAGTAGTGTACATTTCTTATGGAGTTACCAAAACTATTGGAATGTTGCCTAGTGATTCTTTGAGCTTTGTCTGATTAACATTCAGCAGCCTCGCACATTCTCATTTGCTCACTTCAGTAAATCCCTTTCATTTCACACTTTTGTTCAAACTCCATTTTCCCTGATAACCTCCCATTTTATAAAAATGAAATAAAAGATCTCATAAGATAAATTCAACTTCTGTTACCTAACTCCCAATCTTGACAATCCAATTTCATCTTCCTTCTTTCTTCCTCCTCTCTACTCTTTGTTATTTATCCCCTGCCATTCTGTATGTTTTCCTTCCTTGCAGTTTACAGAAACTTTGTTTCTGCCTTACGCTTACATCAAATTTACTTTCTCATTAAAGTAAAATGTTATTTTCCACTTGTATCTGCACAATTTATTTCTGAATGTTTATGTTAGAAAAAGCAGTTGTACCCTCTGGTTTCCAACTGGTCTTTCTGATTTTTTTTGCACTTACCTGTCTGTCTGTCTGTCTGTCTGTCTGTCTGTCTGTCTAGCTAGCTAGCTAGCTAGCTAGCTAGCTAGCTAGCTATCTACCTCTCTATGTATCACCATCATTATCTATCATCTATCTATCGTGTGTGTGTGTGCGTGTGTGTGTGATTTTTATCTATGTATGCAGGCATGCATGACACAGAATGCATGCGATCAGAAGACAAATTATAAGATTCATTTTTTCCCACCTACCACAGGATGGAACGGATGGAGCTAAGGCATCTTAGCAGCCCTCCTTCAGTGAGTTTCCTCTTTTATTGGGTTCAAGATTTTGTAATTCAGACACTTTTGTATTTCTATTCTTCACCAGCCTTTACTATGCTTCTTTTCTGTTTGTAATCGACTATTAAATCATTGTCATCATTTCATTGAATTAGTGCTGTTGAGTTCTCTATCATTATTTCATCTATTTTTTACTCAGTGTGTTCCTTACCATATATCTAGTCATTAAAAGAACACATTTTTCTCCTTAAATTCCTACAAAAAAAAAAATATCAAGGTGCTCCCTATGGGCATCAGAGAAACATAGTATTCCACCCTGAGATAAATCAAGAACCTGACTGTATCCATAGTTCCATTTTCTATGTACATTAAAATTCTTGGAGCAGAATCTCAGAGATCCTCAGTCTATGCTGCATCGCCTCCCTGTTGCCAGGGCCTCCTACAGACTGGTGCTGATCTGGCATGGTGAGAGCTCCTGGAACCTGGAGAACTTTTTCAGTTGATATGACAGAGACTGGACCCCAAAGGGACATGAGATGTTTCAAGATGCTGGCTATGAATTTGACATTTGCTTCACCTCCGTGCAGAAGAGAGCCATCCAGGCCCATTGGAAAGTCCTGGATGCCATTGACTAGATGTGGCTGCCTTTGGTCAGGACAGAATTTGAAGTCTCAGTGAGTGACACTATAAGGGTTTGACAGGTCTCAACAAAGAAGAAACTGTTGATAAACATGATGAGGGGCAGGTAAAGACTCAGAGGCAATCTTATGATGTATCACAGGCCCCAATGGAGCAGATATGCAGACCTTACTGAGGACCAGCTACTCTCCTGTAAGAGCCTGCAGGATATTATAGTCAGAACACTGTCATTCTGTAATGAAGAAATTTTCATCCAGATCAAGGAGGGGAAGAGAGTACTGGTTGCTACCCATGGCAACGGCCTTCAAGAAGTCGTCAAACATCTGGAGGGGCTCTTAGAAGATGCCCAGCGTGTAGCTGAACCCATTAGTTGACATTCCCATTGTTTGTGAATTGGACAAGAACTTGAAGCCCATCAAACCCGTACAGTCCCTGGGAGATGAAGAGACCCCGCATAAACCATGGAAGCTGTGGCCGCTCAGGGCAAGGTGAAGAAGTGAAGGCGAGAAGGCCGACTTCGGAACCTCCCGCCCCTAAGAACATCCTAGCTGCCTGTTTGTTCCTCATGCACACTTCCCCAACACCTCTCACACTGGCTACGTCTTTAGGATCCTAAGTTTAGGTTGTAGCTGGAGATGGGCACCTGCAGCTCCCATTTTCATTTTAGTGTTTTATCTCTTGCACCCACTCACTTCGTAGAATCTGATCAGAAAAATACCGCTGGGGGTGCCAGTTCTTGGCCCACATACAGAGATGGCCACTCTTACCTGGAGAGTTGAGAGGTAGTAACTGTAGTTTTTCTCAGCCCTCTGTATACTAAGGGACTGCTTAGGAAGAGGTCAGAGAGAAGCCACGCTGTGGTGTGACCAATGAGGAGAAGAAACAGCCCAATTTTGTCCCTGGATCCTGCCCTCCACTCTTCCTTTCTCCAGAACTTTTATCATGAAAGCTTGTTGTCAAAGGTCTCTTCTGCATCTATTGAGAAGATCATGTGATTTCTTTTCTTTAAGTACATTCACATGATTTATTACACTTGTTCACTTACAAATGTTGAACTGTTCTCACAGATCCAGAGTAAAGCTAGCTTGATGATGGTGTATGATATTTCGATATGTGCATATATTTAATTTGCAAGTATCTTTCTAAGGATTATTTTTCATTATGTTGATTAGGAATGTTGACCTATAGTTTTCCTCTGTTGTTGCATTTTTTACCTGGTTATGGTTTTAGAGTAATATTAAATTCATAAAAGGTGTTTGGTTGTATTTCCCCTTTTTCCATTTTTGTAAAGCAATTTAAGAAATACTGGTTGTAGATCTTCTTCAACAGTCTGGTAGAATTCTGTGAATCTTTCTGGATCTAGGAAATTTTAGTCAGAAAGCTTTTTATTACTGATTCATTCTCCTTATGTGTTCTGGGTCTGATTAAATTTTTACATGGTTTCACTTCATTGGTTTAGGTAGATCTAGAACTTGTCTATTTCTTTTAAACTTTCTATTTGTACAGATTTTTTAAGTTTACTTTTATATCAAGTTCTGGATTTCTTTGGTGTCTGTAGTGATATCTCAATGTTCATCTCTTATTCTGTCAGAGATTAAGGTCATCTATTTTAGTTAGTTGGATCAAGGGTCTATCAATCTTGTTCATCATTTCAAGGAACCATTTTAGATTCTTCACCTCTTTGAATTGCTTTTTTTGATTCTGTGCCATCAATTTCTGTTCTGATCTTTATTACTTCTACTTTCCAATGGCAATTGTGTTTAGTCTGTTCTTTATTCCAATTTTTAAGTTTCATTATTAAGTCATTAGTTTGTGCTTTTTGACTTTTTAATGTAAGGACTTAGAGATATAAAATTCCCTTATAATTAAATGTCTTTAAGCTGTCCTAAAACTTCTGTTATGGTAGGTTTTCATTTTCATTTAGCTTCAGGAAATTTTAATTTCTTTTTGACTTCTTCTTTGACATGCTCATCATACCTTCATGTGATATCTAATTCTCAGGAATTCACAGAATTATTAGAGATTATTTTGCTATTGATTTTAAGACTTATTACACTGTGGCAAGATAGAAAGCATGGAGCTACTTTGTTTTACTTATTTATTTTTTTATTTCTTAAGTTTGTTTTGTACATGAGTATTTGTTCTACTTGAAGTAAATTTCCAAAGGTTAATCTCGGTCTTGATTTCAAGCAGGATGTTTTTCTTGGTTAATTTCTCACCTGATCACTAGTGACTAAGAAGGCATGCCAATTTTGCAGATAGCTAGGTCTGCTTGGGACTGTATGCAAACTCTACCACCTGATCTATGCTCAGGGTGCTAGTAATGGTTTGGACAAGCCAGAGTCTCTGCTGTTCACCATGCTAGGTTGGAACATATTCCGTGTTTCAGGAAGGCTAGGCCAGGGGATTTGGTACCACAGGAGTAGGTGAGGCTTTCCTGGAAATTAGGATATGAGGCTAGGGCTAGTCTTGGTGACTGAAGATGAGGCCAGTGAGTTGGATAAATGGGGATCACACCAGACTGAGCATGCACATAGGATGAGATCATTTACAAATGAAAGAACAATTTGTAATTGGCAATTTGTAGAGGAATGATGCACAAACCCTCTTTTTATGTTGTTGATTGGACACTAACAAAAATAAATTGCATGGAATTATATAGAGATTGCTGTATTTGGGGATATATACACTAAAATGGATACTGTAAGTAATCATGTTGTTTCCCCGATTTGCACTTAGCAGATTAAATTAGGAAACAACCTTGTGATTTCTTGTGAACAACCTTTTCGGTTTTCAGAGATTTTGATGACTGTTTCTGAAGCAACATTCATTGACTGTCTAAAAAAATCATCACAGCTAATGATCAGCTCCTTTTGCATGCTGCGTGAAAGGAAAGCACCTTTCAATCTTCCTTGACTAGGTGCTAGGACACATTATTCTATCACAGTAATGGCAAGTGGCCCATCGCTTTGTCAACTAAGACTCCAATTGGATGTGACTGTGAAACAACAGTTCTGTCAGGAGTTATGCTTTGGCATGGTAAATCAGTAAAATTTTGAAATTGATTTAAATCTGCTATTGTTACTCTCCATTTTCTAGAAAATTCTGCCACGAACTTAATGTCTCTTCATATAGACCAAATAAAAAGAACTTTGATATTAAGCAAATAAAATCGAATTTGCAAGCCTACATATGTAACTGTTACCCACGATTTATAAGTAATGTAAAGACTTAAGACTCTTACACGTTATTAAAAAAGGAAAATAAATTGAATTCATAAACCATTATACAAATCAGGCTAGTTTAACAAATATTTATAAATTCCCAGTATGTGCTAAACTTAGGTTTTGGATAAATAAAAGTCCTCTTAGATATGTGATTACGTGTTTAAAATAGAAAAATATTTATGTATACCCATATTTTTATCTTGAAATTCCCTTTTTCATATTTGTTTACAATTTCTACTCTTACCAGCTTATCAAAATAATATAAACACACTGAGTCACTTAAGGAAGCTTGGAGTACTTGGGGAAATAGTACTTAGAAATAATGTGGACATAGAATATACACCTGAGGAGAGCTACTTAATGAACGAAGTGGTTTTGAGGAAAACCCTGGCATTTCCTGACCAAGTTGGAAAGAGAAGGATAATTGTAATCCAAAAGAAGTACTCTTACTGGTTATCAGTGTGACATGGAGAATGGTGAAAAGGATGCCAAGCTGACAATGTGTGGGTAAAACTAATGGGAAATGGGTGGTGGAAATTTAGATGGAGAAGGTAGAGGAAAGGCAAACTAAAACACAACATAAATTATACTAGACAAGGCTTAAGGGAGACCTGAAGGACTGCCTTACTTGAGAGATTATGAAAGGCTGAATGGAAGTTTTCAATAAGCCATTTAGGACCTCCAATTCACCTAAGCCAATTTTAAGGTGTAATTTTAGACTCTAAAGCAGTCAAGTACCAAGGTCATTGTAGAAGTTAATCCTAGCAATATTCATTGAACGTATTGCCATACTTAGGATCATGGTCTCATTTAACTCTACTGACATTGGTGATGCTGAGGTAATTCAGATAATTAAAATTAAGGATGGTAAGAGAAAAGAAAGAATGCATTCAACTTGTTGATTTCCATAAAGTGATAGGACATTTTAATTATGAATTTCTAAAGCATACATTTTTATCTTATCCAAAGAGGTTTAAAGAATACTTGATAATTACATATCTTATGTCTATCAGAATATTAGTTTGCTTTCGTTCATAGTTCTTGTCACCCACTAAATCTCAGGAGTTCCCTTGCATTGGTTTGTTTATTTGTCAACATTTTGATAGTATATTTTAAAAACAACTGCAGAAGACTTACATCATTGAGTTGTGTAGACTGTTAAAATACCTAAATGTTACTTTATTTTATGTTCAGACTGTGTAGACAAGTGAGATGACTCAACAGGTAAAGTTGTTTGCCACAAAGCCTCAACACTTGAGCTCAGTTCTTGGGACCTGTATGATAAAAGGAAAGAACTAATTCACAAAAGTTGTCCTGTGAAATCTACATGCCTGTGTAATATGTGTGCACACACAAAAATATATCTATTTTATGAAGAAATACTGCATTGTACCATGTTAATTAAATTGTACTATTTTAATTAGTAATTAATTAAAAAATCTCAGAAGACTCTTATACACATGCTATTAGCATAGAGACTGACAAGTCTCACCGTATTAGTTTGAGAGAGTTGCCATAAAAACCTACCATTGGTTGAATGGCTTCAGCAACAGAAAGTTATTACTTCAGTGTGGAATGTTGAAAGTCAAACATCAAGGTATTGATAAGACAGTCTTTTTCTAAGGTCTCTGTATGGGTTAAGGATCACTTTTGTCTTCCTATGTCTATATATTGTTCCTCGGCAGGTAGCTGTGTCCAAATTCCCTCTTTGTGTAAGAATATTCACCAAATAAAATTAGGATCTATCCAAATGTCATTATTTGGTCATATTTACTTTTATAAATATACTTTTGTCACAAAATAAAGTTGCTCCATGGGATACCAGGAACTAAGACTTCAACATATAGATTTTGAAGAATTAATGTAGCTCATAAAACTTAAAAAAAACTAGAATAAGAAGGGGGAATCTATGGCTGATATGTAAAGTTGAATTATATTGTAAAATAAAATAAAATAAATTCAAAAAAAAGTAATTAAGAAAAAAAGAAGTAGACTATTGAGTACTCTGCTACAAACTTAGTTTCATGTTCAGATATTATCTAGGGGAATGATTAATTATATTTTTATTGTGTTGAAGGTTGTTTGTAGATGAATGGAAAAAATATTTTCTTGATAAAGCAGAAATGTCAGTGTATAAGAATTTGAAAGTGAACCTGCTTATGAAATTGAATTAAGAGATCAATAACAGGAGAAGGACAATCATATTACCAAATTATATGCAAAAATTTAATAGCAGTATTTGTTCACTTGACCTGCCTTGTGATTTCCCAGGAATATTCATCTACTCAGGATATTATATACTGATTAAATACATAAAGAATAAATAGGCCATGCTACCGTATGTGATACAAAAGAGCCATAATAGTATGTACAAGGGAGATTTGGAAATTTTAATATAATATCAAGGGAAGAAAAGTACAATTAGTGAGTTTTACCTACATCATGAAAATTCAGGCAACCGTTTTTTCTTTCCTGTTGAAGTATGATCACAAAACAATACATATCAAAACATGTCACTGTGTAGATTAATAGTGTCTTGTTACCAGCATATGTTAATGCATAAAGTAATAAAATCTGTCATCAAAATAGACAATGATTAATAGTATAGTACAGGTTTGAAATTCCAAGAGCTGATGTCATATATAAAAATTAACTTGTCTGAACTTGAACATCATAATATAATATTATTTGCTAGTTGAATTTAGATATTAGCAAAAAAAATGTATCATTAACTTTAAAACATTAGATAGAAAACTAGTGTCCAGAGTCACATCTTTAGATGAAACATAAATGTGTTTAATTTTACTGAAAATTAATATTGTCATTTTGATATATAGAAATTGTTCAGAAATAATTGACTAGTGTCAAATACATACCTGTTTCTATCTGAACTACAAAAATAGTACTGGGAAGTAATTTCATTGCAAAGGTGACGGATAGAAAAAATTTATTTGGTTATTCTTTGAAACTGTTTTTTATCATGTCTTCCTTTTATGATAATAATCATTATTTTATCATTTATTCTTATTACTGTGTGTGTATCTATGTGTGTGTGTGTGTGTGTGTGTGTGTGTGATACGTATATATGATGTGGGTGCTTATATGACATGATGCTCCTGTGGCAATCACAGAATAACTTGAGGAAGTAATTTCTTTTTCTGAAGAATTAAACTTTGATCTTCAAGGTTCTCAGCAATCTCAACAGCTTGAAAAATTCAATTTCATAAGTTGTGGATTCTGGTCTTTTAAAATGAAATGTGAGTAGGATGATTTAGTTAATTTAATTGACTTCAATAATTATATTTATAACTGTTCCCAAATATAAAGATAATGGCAACACCAGTTTATATTTGCATCATGATAGTATTTGCTGTTGTCCATATTAAAATATTTTATGAGATAGCATGTATCTTACATAATAGTGTTATTATAATAATCTTGTATCTTTAGATAACATAAAGTACAATATTCCTTTTGAAAACAGTAACTTTGTCTGAATTATGTTATCACAAGATAAATTAAGTCAACCTTACAATACATTCTAGTCATATTTTATGCTTCATATTTTTCTAAATTCAGTATGAATTTCAGTCTTCAATTCTAAATGGGATATCGATATCATACCACCTCTCCCAAAGCTAGGGGATTATTGCAATACAGAGCAGAAATTTGTAAGAGTAAAGGGTCCTGGACCTCTGCAGTGAGACAGATTTTCTAGACATGATAGTTCTGATGCACTCAGGAACTCACATCAGGTATGAATGCATGCATAAGGCCTGCACAAGATCAAGTCAACCAAATTTCTAGTATTGATGGAGGAAGAAAGAGACAGGTTTTGTTGTTGTTGTTGTTGTTTTTACAGCCCTTGAGAGACAATCTACAGTCCCGTGCAGGGTGTTACACACATCAAATCTCTTCCCATGGCGTTCAGGGAACCCTGTAGCAGAGGAGGGAGAAAAAGTATAAGACCCAGAGGAGTTGTAGGACACCAAGGAAACAAGACCAACTAAATCAACAGGCTCATGGCACATACAAATTCACTGAGATTGAGGCAGCATGCAGAGAGCTGCATGATTTCTGCACCAAATGGGGCCCTAGAGCTGAATAGAGAAGGGGATGCATGCCGGTCTCACTTGATAAACAAAATACTTAAGGATAGATAGCATGACTAGCATTATATGGTCAACAAAAAATGAACTCAGTGGCATCTATGGAGGTTCCTTGTTTCATAATGTCATGCCAGGGATTGTTTTAAATGTTATTTTTATTTTATTATTATTTCCCCCTAAAGTTTTGAGAATATATTATTGGTTTTGGTTTTGTGTTTTTACAAGATTCTTGAATGTTCAAACAAGTGTGTCTCTGTGTTTGTATCTTTTCATGAGCTCTTTATCTTCTTTTTGTTTGTATTGTCCTGTTTAGAATTGTTCTTTTTGTCTTATTTTATTTAATTTTAATAGTATCTCTTAGATTCCTGTTTGTTATCTAATGATAGAAAAAGGATGAATCCATATATGAGAAGGAACTAGGAGGAGTAAAGGGAGGAAACCCTAATCAGAATACATTATATGAAATAAAAATCTATTTTCAATAAAATAAAGTTAAAAAAATGAGAACATGAAATTGTAAGGGAAGTTGTAGAGAGGATAGGGGATAGGGGAGGAATTTTGGAGAAGTAATGAGGGATATAGTTTATCAAAATATTATAGACATGTATGAAATTCTCAAACAAAAATAAAATATATGTCTCTATTATATATCTATAATTGCATCACATGTCCTTAAAGAAATTTGCTTACTATTTCATCATGGGAAAAGTAACAATTTTTAAAATCATTTTTATTGAATTTACACTCATACTCTGGGTTTTATCTGATAGCTTCTCTGATATTATATTATATCAGAGTATATATATATATATAACAGTACATTTTGTTAATGTCCTAGTAAGTGAAGAGACACTATGACCAAGACAATTGTTATAAAAGAAAACATTTAATTGGGAGATTACTTACAGTTTCAGAGGCTTAATCCATTATCATCATGGAAGGTAGCATGGTGCAAGAGCAGTAGCTAGGAGCTACATCCGGATCTGTAGGCAGAAAGCTAGAGAAACTCTGGGCTTGGCATGGATTTTTGAAACCTCAAAGCCTATCCTCCCTGCCCCCCGCAGTGATATACTTCCTCCAAAATGCAACACCTCCTAATCTTTTTAATTCTTTCAAATAGTGAGCTACCCTGGTTAATATGCATTCAAATACATGAGTCTATGGGTGCCATTATTATTCAAAGCACCACACTTAACAAATTGAAAGAAACTCTCAAAGTATTATCAAAATAACATCTCAAATTATTGTAATAATTAATAACTTGTATCGTGGAAGCTTCTGATTTTATTAATCTAAAACTCTCCTCCTTAACAATGTGTGAAGCTTTCCCTATGAGTGTAAAATATTGACAATGGTCATCTTACATTTTGTATGATGAACAACTTGCAATAGAAAATGAGGAACATTGTTTAGAGGCAGTGATCTGACTTATGGAAGTATTCCTTTCTGAGAGACAACCATGCACATAGCTGGTGCCAGGAGCTAGTACTCTTTCAGAATAATCCCCCACAGTTGTTTGTGGACATTCAGCTAATGTGGTCTTCTATTTTTCACATATGAATAAGGCCCCTAATGCCTTCTGCCAGACCAATAGTAATGATGGTTAAGAGAATATTATATATTTCTCACTAATTTTCAAGGGAGAATATCCGAATTTGAAAACATACCTTACTGAAATATTGCTTAATTTTGTGCATACATGAATATTTAATATCACAAGATAATGAATAATAATTAGTATAAAAAAGCTGCATACATAGTTCTAAGTTGATATTAAAATTTGGCAATTTTTATGTAAAGGTTAGATAGGACAAAATTTAGAACCTCTTCTCCATAATTCTTCTCAAAACTCACTTGTATTAGTGAAGCATGAAACTGCTCATAGGTAATGCATGAATGAGGGAATTTGCTGTTTCAATAATTTTGTTTACAAGAGTTTCAATAACCTCGTTTCCAAAGAGTTGAATTGTTCCTAGCCTCATTGCACGAGCATATAAATAACTCTATATAAACTCTATGACAAAAATATCTAGGTTTTAACTCCATTGGCATAGACACAGACCACAACTTCCTCTGTTTCTGTAGATACATTGATTGCAGGAAGCCATGTGCTCTCAGGCAGAATTAGCACTATCTTTCTCTTCTTACCTCCTGAGATAAGGTATGGTAATATGTCTGAAGTTGTAGGCCTTGACAGTTCTATAAACTGTCCTTAGATCAGAGCTAGAATGTTTTTTGTATATAAAAAGAAGCCAGAAGAAGAAAGGCAACTTGCTCATGGTCAACTTACCACATTACACCCATGCTAAAATTATTTTGTGCTATGTGTAATATACAGGCATAATAAGTCCACAGCATAGTTTGAAGAATAAGTGGAAGTTTATCAAACTAATCTGTGGTTATGTTGTACTCTTTTGAATAATGAAACGTGGTAAACACTCAGAAAAATCATAGTTTTACATTAAGAGAAAAATGATAACTAAAGATATTCTTTACTACAATCCAAGAATATTAATGGAGTGTGATTTTTAAGTACAATTAATAATAATCCAATTTGAAGTTTTAGCAACTTTATTATGGCTCTTTTTGGTTTATTCTGAGACTAAAAAGAATTACAGAAAATTATACAGAATGTGTAACATTTTTAAACTTTATGAATGATATTTGTTTGTTAGCTCATCAATAGTGTCTCATTTTAATATTGTTTTCCAGTTATATGTATATATATATGAAATTTATGAATCTATATAACTGGACATATACAGAGATTATGTTTCAATGATTAATATCAAAACCTTACAAGCCTTGTTTGTTCTTAATGGCTTACCATACTGTATTTTGAGTAACTACTAGGTGAAATTTCATTCTTTTGATTTTTATTTTGAAATTTAGAATTTATGTATCACTGTATGTTATAGCTATCTTGGGAGAGAGTATAATAAACTGTATAAATCACAAATTTCACAAGGAAACAAAAAATAATTGATTATAATAATTAAAATAAAAATTCATGAAGAGGTGGAAAGATTTTGCACTGGGTAAGAGTGTGTGCTTTTCAAGCATGATGGCCTGAGTTTGAAACCCAGTATCCACTGAAAACCAAATGCACCATTTGAGTGTCTTTAACTATAGTGTTTTATGGCACAATCCCTGGTTTTACTAACTTACAGCATAACTCTAGATTCGATGAGAGATATTTTCCTCAAGTAAATAAATAAAATAAACTGAATATCTCCCTCTAGCTTCCCCAGTCATGAAAACACAAAATGAATGAGCCCTTGGAAAAACAAGTTCTTGAATTTTTAGACACTTCATGTACTCTGAAATACATTATGAGTCACAATAGTTAGCGGTGGTCAGACTGAAACCTTAGACATTGTAATGTAAAATTAAAAATTAAAATGTCATCTAAAACATTATGAAAAATACATTTTCACTGTAAACTCAAATTTGAAAATGCTCTATAGAATTAATGTATCCATTAAAAAGTAATTTAGGATAACTTTAAAACTTCAAACAATTTATTGCAAAGTAATTTGCAATTTTGAGCAATTCATGAATGTGTTAAAATAAATGCTAATGATAGATATTGCCAATTTTTAACATTTATTTTCAAATATAATTTTGTTGAAAAAGACATGACTCTCAAAATTAGAACTTGTGGCCTACAGTGAAACTAAAAACTACAGCTTTGCTTTCATGATTAAAGAAGGTATATTTGCTAGACATCCTGGTATCTCTACACCCAAGTTGTGTGACTTAATTTGACATGGCATTGAGAAGAGAACTTATTTTCAGAGTGCAGTGACTTTCAGTATGGTTTTCGACAGGAAACCAGAGGTTCATTCTGACTAGTGGAAATAGTAGCATTTAGTTACTAGTTTAAATCCAAGGGTGGGCAATGAATTGCCAATACAAAGTAGAGTATCCTCTTTGCATAATCCCCACCATGGGCAGAATTTATGGAGAATAGAATATTGTCCCTGGAATGGAAAGCTGGCAGGAGCTAAGTCAGATATCATCTTTTTTTGCTCTCAGTAATTGAACTTTAATCCTATTTTGAGAGTCATTTCAAAAAGAGGTTTGGAAATTAATCTCAGTCAATTCAACCTTAGCTCTAGCCCCTGCCATGTGAAGAATTAAACTAGTTCTTCCTCTGTAAGTGAAACTAACACATATTAGTTACACATGCTGATAAGCATGCATGAGTATATTAAACTCAAGGCTCAGATGCTAAAAAATAAGAAATTGAACTCTGCAGCAAATAGCTATAAAAATTAACCAAACTTACCTTAAAATTACAGAGATGTCTTCAGCATCCAATAAAGAGATTTGTTTATATATTAATTTTATTATTTAAAAAATTAAATTGAAATATATTTTGATCATATTCTTCTCATCTAAGTCCTTCCAGATGCTCCCCACTCCCCACACACCGAATTTAAGTTCTTACTCAAAAAATAAACACATAACATTGCAACAAAACCAAGAAAACCACTTCCCAAAAGAAAAATAAAAAATGCCAAACTATAATCAAATAAAAGAACACAGAAGACTATGCGGTCCATTATATGTTGGTCAATTATACTTTAACATGAGGTCTTTCCTGGAGTGATTGATATACTTGGTGTCACTCTATTGAAGAAAACTGATTTTCCTTCTTCCAGAAGGTATAAGTGACAATTCAGTTGTTAACCTTTATCCTAGTGGCAAGGATACCATTCGTTCATTATTTTAATATAACAAGGTAAAACAAAACAAAAAAACCTATCACATTAAGGTTGAACAAGACAAATTAACAGAAGGAAAAGAGCCAAAGTGATTTAAAACAGTTTATTCTGAATTATTATCTTTTTGCATTAATAAACCTCATTTTGATGATTTTCCTTCTTGATTAGCTGCTCACAATCATCAGCAACATGGCTAGTCATCCCCATTCCAAGCAATGTACATCCATAATAATATAACACTGAAAGCCAAGACTTTGATTCCAACTACTAAGTAAAATGACTTCGTTCACTAGCCTACTCCATCCAGATAAGGAAGTGAGGCTTTCACACTGCTTCCTATGTCTCTTCTACTGTTTTGAATTCTCTAGAAGCTGATTGGTCAAACAATGCTTCCAAGTGTTCTTTACCCCACTGCATATTGCTCCACCATATTTTATATGTCTACAAAAGTACAACATATATACATATATATTCACAACAATTATGTAAAATATATTTATTCTTATTTACATATAGTTAATTTATAAATATACATAATTATTCTATGAAATATAATAAGTGATAATCATGTGATTTCAGAGTGACAGTGAAATTATATAATGCATATGGAGTATACTATAATTGATAATACACTATTAGGACTTTTATGTTGTATAAAGCAATATTTAGGTGATTATTAAAAATGTAAAATATGTAACAATTGCATGTTCATGACATACAGTTTGTAATCATTTCTTTATTGTTCCATAAGTGGAATAGCTATTTTAACTATGTATACTTTTTTAAACAGAAAATGAGTCTGAAGTTAATCTCTTCAATATTTTACCACTTGATGATGTGGCATAAATAGGACTATAATTAGGAGTATTATAATTTTTTGATATTCCTCATGAGGAAGCATATGGTGCTTTTACTTTGGTCAGTTCAGGGAAAAATCAATTAACAGTTGACAAGAAAGTAGAATCAGGCGCATTTGTGCATGTGCGCATTACATCACAGGCCCTAAGGACCAGGTGACTAACTCACTTTGCCAATTCTAAATTGTCTTCTTGATTTGCAAAGTCTGCACAGACATCATTTTTTTTATATCTGTGTATTGTATGTTATTCCTGCATTTTGGTTTCACCCTTTTGCTCTTCATCTATTTACTTTCAGAAGAAACAAAATTTGCACTTTGATAGCATATGTTTATTGTTTGCTGGTTAGCATAAAAACAGACAGGTATATCAATGGAATCATATCAAAGACTTAGATGTACATCCCAACACTTGTGAACACCTAATTTCTGACAAAGAATTCAAAATTATACAATGGAAATAAAAAAAGCATCTTCAAAAATGGTGTCAGCATAACTGTATGCCATCATATATAAGAATGCAAAAAGATCCATATCTATCACCCTGCATAAAAATCAAGTCCAAATTGATCAAAGGACCACAACATAAATTGAAATACACTGAATCTGATAGAAGAGAAAGTGAGAAATATCTTTGAATTCATTGGCACATTAGACAACTTCCTGAATAAAACACCAGTAGCACAGACATTATTATAAATAATTAAAAATGGGACCTCATGAAACTATAGTGTCAGGCAAGGGACACTGTCAATAGAACAAAACAGCAGCCTACAGAATGGGAAAAGATCTCCACCTCCACATCTGACAAAGGCTGATTTCCAGCATATATATAAAACTCAATAAAGTAGACATCAATAAACCAAATAATCCAATTAAAAATTGAGTACAGCTCTAAACAGAGGATTCTCAACAGAAGAATATCAAATGGCCTCAAAATACTTGAGGAGATTTTCAATATTTTTAGCCATCACAGAAATGCAAGTTAAAACTCTCTGAGATTCCATTTTATACCTGTCAGAATGAGTAAGAGCCAAAACACAAGTGACAGCTTGTACTGGAGAAGAGGTGGAGCAAGGGGAACATTCCTCCATTTTTTGTGGGAGTGCAAAATTGAATAGCCAGTTTTGAAATCAATATGGCAGTTTTTCAGAAAATTGATCTACCTCAAGGCCCAGCTATTCCACTCTCAAGCATATGATCTAAGGATGCTCAATCATGCCACAAAGGACACTTGCTCAGTTATATTCACATAAGCATTATTTGTAATAGCCAGAACATGGAAAGAACCTAGATGTCCCTCAACTAAAAAATGGATAATGAAAATGCAGAAGATTAAAAATATGGAGTATTACTCAGCTGTTACAAACAAAGACATAATGGAATTTGTAGGCCAATAGATGGAACTAGAAAAAAAAAATCATCCTATATGAGGTAACCCAGACCCAGAAAGGCAAACTTGCTGTGTACTCACTTATAAGTAGATATTAGCTGTAAAGTAAAGGATAACCATGTTATAATCCACAGACCCAGAGAGGCTAAGTAGTAGGGAGGGCCCAAGTAAGGAAGCATGTTCTCTCTGAGAAGACATAGCTAAGATTTCATGGGTGGACTGGGTGCAGGCAGGGGTGGAAACATGAGGGACTGGGTTGGGGGGGGGCAGATGTAGGGGGAGAGTACTGAAAGAGATGACTTGAATGGGGAGTACATTTCAGGGTCAGGTCAAAACCTAGTGCAAGGACAACTCCTGTAATCTACAAGGATAACCCCAGCTAAGACTCCCAGCCATGGTATACACATAGCCTGAACTGGCCATCTTCTGTGACCACGCAAGGCTAGCAGTGGAGGGTGATGTGGGATGTCTTTCTGTATGCTGTGAATATGTGTTGCTGCGCAGGATGGCTGATTTAGCTTTTGCTCAAACATATATAGAAGGTTTGTGGGCCAGGTGCATGTTACCTGTGGCAGCATGGACTCCAGAGTTGGAGGGTAAACATGACTCTCCTAGTGGGAAGCAGATCGGGGTGGAGTCAGTAGCCAAAGCCTTACCTTTGGTCCTAGCCATGCCTGCCTAGCAGTTTAAAGCAATGATTAGAAAGATTACAGATACACAATAAAGGAAGATTTAGACAAAAAAGAAAAGAAAAAACTCTAAACTTGTCATGGTGTGTTTAAACATGTGCTTAGGATTGAGAGAGAAAAGAGAATATATATATATATATATATATATATATATATATATATATATATCCTTAAACTAAAATATGGATTTAAAATAGAAATATAAAGTCCTTCAAAATGGGAGGAGTAAGTAATATAAAGAAAATGAGTCACGTGAGGATGAAAAATGCACAGAAAGTTTAGATTATGTATATTATTGTGTTGTCTTTGAAATTTTTGACAGCCATGAGACATTTGATTATGGAAGCTGCTAGGATAAACCAACCTACATATTTTAAAAATATCTTGACTCCGAAATTTAAGACAAAAGGTATGCCTCTTTGGGGGAGAGTTTATGTTTTTGTTTCTACAAGAAATGAGAGGCTATGGATTCATTCAAAATTAAAGATGATCAGATTTGACTGAGGAAGACCCCCTGAAATCCTGACAAGACATGTGACATATATTATACCTGCTCAGACATAAAACAAAAAAAAATTTGAGTCTTTGCCCTGAAGGAGATGGAAATGGGGGGTGGGCCGGGAGGAGGGGGGCGGGGTGGGAGGGGGGAGAAAGGGGGAATCTATGGTTGATATGTAAAGTTGAATTATATTGTAAAATAAAATAAAATAAATTCAAAAAAATTTCTTTAACTGCACACTGCACAGCTCATATTTGTATTAATACAGATGTGTATGATACCTTTAAATATTTATATATTTTCAGAACAGAGGACCAGACATTAAAAAAACAAAGTAAAAACCAGCCATGATGATCCAACATCAAAAACAGATTTAAGGATACTGGTTGGGATGATCCATCTTCACAAACTGCTCCAGTCAAGATTTGCCCATAATCCTAAATTTTCTCAGGGTTCCACAAAAATTTCCAGCACCCCCAATCAAAGTAGTCTAGAAAACTACACCCACTTTCTCATGTGGGTGTAGGAGTCCCACAAGTAAACCAAGCTACACAACTGTCACAAATATGTAGAGGGCCTAAGTGGATCCCATGCAGGCTCCCTGGTTGTGGGTTCAGACTCTGTGAACCCCTATGAGCCCAGGTTAGTTGTTTCTGTGGGTTTTCTTGTGATATCCTTGACACCTCTGGCTCCTACAATCATTCCTCTTTCTCTTCTGCAGGATTCCCCAAGCTCAACCCAGCGCTTGGCTTGTGGATTTCTGCATCTGTTTCCATTAGTTACTGGATGAAGGCTCTCTGATGACAGGAAATATTTTTTATGAATGTTTGTTTCATTTAAGAGGTGTTGGTTATAAATTGTTATTTGTCACAGTCAACTTCATTCTAAAGAAGAAAGGGGGATATGATATGGAAATGATGAGAAAAAGGGTAGACTATTATAATGGGATAAAAAGGGCAGATTATTGAATCTACTTTAATCCACCAAACAACTGTTATTCTCAAGATATTTTACATTGGATGGATTTTAGTTTATTGATACAAATTTAAAGTAAATTTTGTTATACTGTATATATATATGTTTATATTTATATATATATTTCTACTCCTGTTTAAGGTATTTTTATATAGCTCATTTAAAAATATAATGTATAATTAAAAATATAGATTAATAGTAAGTCATGTATAATAGTTAAATGTATAACCATATTAGTTAGGTTTTCTAGGTATACAAAGATATTTCGGTTAGATAGGCAATCTTCAAACACTTAAAGACCTACAGAATATAATATAGCATTTAAAATGTTTTAAGAACTTTGACTCTTCTCAACAGTAAGACACGTTTGCTCCTAGCAGCACCAATTACTTCAAAGTAGATGATGAGCATCAAAGAAAGTCCACAGGAAATTGCTTTCATTATGACAAGATTAGCCATTTTGGCAAAAAGCTGCATTTGCCTTGACTGCTTGGCAGTATGCTATATAAAGTGGACATGCAAGAACCACAAGAAAGTGACTGCTGAACTTAACAAAAACAAGGTGGGATGGTCCTGCAGGGTTTCTGCTTCACAGAAGAAACTACCAGACATTCTACAGGACACAGAAGAAAGCGATTGACAAACTGCCAAAATAGGTGGGACAGTCCTTCAAATTCCCTGCTTTACTAAAGTCTGCCAGATACTCTAGACCTATAGGCTGAAGATGGATGCCCCAACATTGCAGAGGAACTTTGGTTGACTGTCCAAGCAGCCAGATGTCGCTGTCATTTCTAGAGTTTTGGAAGTTGCTGCACTTCCTGTTTATTCAGGTAATATCATTCCTTCTAGTGTCTTTGATGGAGTTGAAGCCTAGGTAGTTGTAGTTTTCCTTAATTATGATAAAGAATAAATTAGGTATGAAACTTTAGACTCAAAAGATGGGATAGATGCTATAGTATTTTCTTTAATTTCACCAGATCAAATAAACTAAATATGGTAATCGTAATTCTTGCTTGATAACTGTCTTATTATATGTAATTTTACTGTGTTAAAGTTAAAACCTTCCAATATTTTGGTA